>MCJB01012285.1:9598-91657 GCA_002018475.1 Nicotiana obtusifolia
AGTTGGTTCATGGGGGCAGCAGTATCATGGGGGCAGTAGGTTCAGGGGGGCAGCAGTATCAGGAGAGCAGTAGTATCAAAAGTAGCACTTGGTTCAGCAGGGGCACTAGTGAATGCCTTTTCAAGCCTGGCTGAGGAAGAGTTATGGGGCGTAAAACAAAAAAATACGCTGATCGGGCATACTATGTGTATGTGCCCAAACCCTCACTTCCCCCAAGGTCTTGGCCAAATTCTAAGAGAGGGAGGACCACTATTGGTTCATCAACCATGTGCTCCTCAAATACATCCAAGATATCCCCATTTTTTAATACTTAACAAATACCCATAATGTCCCTATCCACTTTAATTTCTACCAAACCAAGACAATAAGGTGGCCTTACCTAAATACGAGCAGAAGAAGGATTATAGCCAAAGTCTTTAACATAACCTAGAAATTCAAAATAGGAGAACCTATCTACAGCAACATCAAGTGCAGAAGTAATAACTCCGCCTATATAATCCTCCTCCATAAATGAGTTTAGCTTATCCATAGAGATTTTTCCTCCAAGGAAGAATCTTACTGTGACTAATTCAAAAGACATTATAAACCCAACGCAAAGTAGATATATAACTATATTAGACCAGTATCTACCAAATCAAACCACATGCAACAGCATATTCAGTACTATTACTGTAGCAGTGATGAAGAAAACCCTAGAGCTTAAAACAACATAAAGGCGACGAACAACGCTAATCTTTAAAAAGCATATGTTCTGTCTAAAATCCAAATCGAAGAAAGATTGTAGAATCAACGACTGGTAACAGTGACTAACCCCTTTCCTTGCACCCCGAAAATTCAACAACTCATCAAAATCCAAAATATTAGTAAAATATAATGACAATTTGAGGTTCTAACTAGGTTTAATCAAAGAAACATTCATCTTATCCCTTCAATTTTAGTCGGAAAGAATGAATTTCAGACGAATTTGAGATTAAGGCTTTTTTGTCGACTTGGGAATTTTTTATGGGTGGGTGAAACGAACTGAAAATAGGTTGGGGTAAATATTTGACTACAAACGATGCCATTTTTAAACGTAAAAAATGGTTTAAATAATTAATTATAGTCAAACTAATAATACTCTCTTAAGTCTTCATTTAAATACGTGGCATCACCAGATGGCGTGTGTATGCTGCACAACATAGAATTATTGGGAGATGGCTTACAAGGGTGCACAAAAAATAGGTCCTAACAAATATAGAGTGGTATTGGAATACCCGTAAAAGTTGAGTAGGAAACTCATTTATCTAGACAAGTTCAGGAAACATCTGATGTATTATCCCATATATTTATCATATGGATGTTGATGAATATGTGATAGTACAAAATTATTTGATCGCTCTGGAAGAACCAATTATTATTGTTTTGAAGAAATAAAATTGATTATCAATAAGGTATTGTGTTGTAGTAAGTCTCAAAAAAACTTATTTGAATTTCTAAAATATTCGTGAAAGCGATTGGTTATATTGAGATTACCCGCTTTATTCTCCAGTTTTGTACTACATAAATAAAAGAATGTCACAATAGAGTAAAAGTTTATTGATATAAAAACCCATATCATAATAAACTTGAAGTTCATTGATAATTGCACATGTCATGGAGTAAACCTGAAGTTTATCAATAGTGATAGTTTATTCAGTTGGCATAATTGGTTTAGCCATGTTAATTTAAGTATGATGTGCAAAAATAAATAAGAACTCACATGGGTAAATATTAAAGAATTAGAAAGTTCTTTATGAATTCTCTTATGTTGCTTGTTCTCGTTAATTAATAGACCAACTAAAATTGGGATTGGATCGCACTAATGCTGGAAATATCAATAGTGAATATGGGCACATTCACCTGCCATGTATACTGCATAAGATGCATCTATGAGATGGTTACATGTACGATTATTATTAACCCGCAACCTAGTATTTGCGAGGTAACTTGCTCAATAATATAATTTAGAGCATAATTTCTAGATTTTCTATTCAACACTGTTCATTTTGATAAGTTGGTTTATATCACAATATGATTTATTGAGTGCTTCCACTTAATAGTTAAACTATTGCTTATGAGAGCAAATTTAACTATATCAGTTTGATATACGTTATATACGAAAGTATATTACATTCTCCCCTCACAAGTGGTTTAGGGTCATGAACTAAATAATTTAATTATTATTGATGTGCGGTGTGTATTTTGATTAACACCACCACGCACAAAGGTGAATTTTCAAAGTTGAGGAAGCAAGTTAGTTTTTCTAACATGAAGGGGGGAGAGGATAAACAGTTGAAAAAAAGTTACGTGGAATAAGTTATCATTTGTGCATCTATATCCTCAAATAAGATAATTTGAACTTAAAGTTCATAAACGATAATTCATTTGCAATATATTGCAAAGCATGTCAGACACATTTGCGGATCCAAAGAAAGTAACTATATTCTCATTGTAAATGCTCCTATTAGAATAAGTCCTAGAAGGATAAGTCTATGGTGCGTTTAAAACGTATAGAAAAATCGGTTTCAAATAAAAATTTTGATAAAGAAGATGATCAAATGATAAAAATGATCATAATAAGAAGCCAAGTGATCTGGAAGATTACATTAGATAATACTTCATAAAATCTTAGGAGACATTCAAGTACCTGAAAATATGAATGAAGAGTTCTTTATGTTATGTATTTATGAAAAAGAGGAGGTTGAAACGGATATAAAATATTTGTCGACTACATCTATGATAATGCTAAATAAATATAAGGATCTTAGGTCTGAAGAAACAATTCAAGTGGAGTTGGTTTCATATGAAAGACACGTTGTTTTGGACCTGCACTTCAAACACTTGAAAATATAAATTCAATGGTGTGTGCAATCACTTTTATCTATCTTACATGTCTAGCATGATGTGGAAATTTGATATGCATCCAAACTCTATTTATGTGGCTTATATGACTTATCTTATATTACAATCCTTGAAGAATTTAAATCGCTTAAAGTATATACAATTCTTAGTCCTAAGGTACCACATCCTAAGTGCAATTTGTGCACATATGTATCTTGATATAACTATTAACATGATAATATGAGAATTTATGCCTCTATGGAGATATTGAAAAAGTCATTCCACGGCCTTATATGAAGACATTACATACCTATCAAGAATGATGATTTCAAGGTGCAACATATTCATTCAAGTTAATATGGCCGATTTGTTTATTGAGTCTCTACCAACGATCCTTTGAAGATGGTGCACAAGATTAGAATGCAAAGGCTCAAAGATGTGAATTGGTTGTCACATCAGGGGGAGCTAACCGTGTTGTACTCTTTTTTCCTTATAAGGCTTTGTCCCACTGGGTTTTTCTTGCAAGGTTTTAACGAGGCAACCAAAGCGCGTATTTATAAATATGTGTACTCTTTTTCCTTCTCTAGAATTTTTTTTCCACTGGGTTTTATTTTAGTTAAGGTTTTAACGAGGCACATTATTCGTTGAATAGACATTCAAGGGGGAGTGTTATAAACTGAATTATATTTAAGTTGAATGTCTATATTTTAGAGAGATTTTAGGGTTTATTACTTTGTGGCTAAGTCATTTCTTCCCTATAAATTGAGAGGTTCTATTCCATTGTAAATCATCCTAAACCAATAAGAGTTTCCTCTCTACTTTTCTCTACAATACTCTTCTTCTTCTTTTATTATTTCATAACACTCTTTAATTTGTTCAATAAAAATATAAAGATACTCCAAGACCCTTTACTCCAAGAGAAAATTTTAAAAAAAGAAATTAATCTCTTTTTGATATCTGAAAAACTCATATATTGTGAACCACAAAAAAAAAATGCCAAAAACTTAATTAAAATGGACCAAAAGGAGTAAAGTTTTAGAGATCCAACATTGTATTCATTAAGTATAAATTAAATTGTACTAATGCAGAATTTTTTATGTTAGAAGCCAAACGATGTATTATTGTGTTAGAATCATTTCTCCTATGCAGCCAACCTAAAGACCATATTCGTCTTATTAAAATTTTGTCTATGTTACTAAATGATCCACAGTCTGTTTACTAACTACGTTTTTCTTTTTTCTTTTTTCTTTTTTCTTTTTGGGAGGCTCAGACAAGTGATGGGATAAAGAAAGAAATGAACTTGAACCTTTAGAATACAATACGTGTTAAGCTGTCACTTTATTCTCTGCCAAATTATATTTACTATAATTTATTTGAAAGTTAAGCCATTAAATTTTCTTTAATGGAGGTTCTCTTTACGATATATTCAAGAAAAGAAAGAAGTGATGAGAGAGAGATTTCACGTGCACCTTTACAAACCTTTTAATTGTTGGAGTGCACTTTTACAAACCTTTTAATTATTGGATCGACCTTCTCAAGGGTTTTAGTTTAGGGACAAAGTTAAAATATTTATCAGCTTTCACTAATCTTTGCCTCCCTTAAGCGCACAATGTGTCATTGATAATGATTATATTGCGGTGCCACAAATTTGTAACAATAAATTTACCCCTGCAATTACTGTTTTGTATCATATTTGCTCTTTGTTTCCAGCTCGACAAATAGAATTCTTGTTAGTTTTATTATTGTCCATGTAAGCTTGACACGTGTATATGCATGATAAGCTTTTCTATGTAACATCAAGAAATTGTGGGGCCTATTCCCATAAATAAAAAAAGAAAAAAAAAAAAGGAAAAGTGTCAGATTCCATAACAAGTTTTAGTTATGACTTGTTTTGGATTTGATTTGCAAATCTGCAAATTATCAAGTTGGCAAAAATAGTAGGCGTCAGATAAAGCAATTTGCAATTGCAAATTGCATTAATCAATCGTTTTGATTGGTGGAAGATTGGGCGTTCAACACTATAAAAGGAGAGCTTTGGCTCTCATTTCAACACATCAATATTAGAGAGAAATATATCTAAGAGCATAGAGAGCAGTGTGAGGTATTAACAAGCGGTGTAGTCTATGAGGGAAAATAGAGAGTGAGAGCGATATTGTAGTGAAGTAAGAATCTCAAAAGAGGGTTATTATTTTGAGTGTCTAGTGGTCCCTGGAGTACTTTTACTCAGGACTACGGAATGTAAAATTTCTCATTATAGTGGATTACTTTGCTCTTCTCGGGTCCGTGATTTTGTCCTTTATTCAGAAGGTTTTTTCACGTTAAAATTTTTGTTTTCTTGTTGTTCTTTTTGTTGATTACCGTATTTCGGTACTACATTAGTATTCTGCTGTTATTACCGTGAATATTATTTCTATGGAGGATTTATTCTCAATAACTGGTATCAGAGTTCAGATTTCGCTCGTTTACAGAAATACTGTTCACAGTTGGTACTCGGTAGTACCATACTCGGTGAATAAAATATCCGGAGTAAAGTACAAGGTAGTAAAATTCAACGGAGATAGTGATTTCTCAATATGGCAAAGAAGCATGAGAGATCTGCTCATCCAACAAGGATTACATAAGGTATTAGACAATGATGCCAAGAAGCCCGATACCATTAAAGCAGAGGATTGGCTTGACTTGGATGAAAAAGCTGCTAGTGAAATCAGGTTGCACTTATCAGATGATGTTGTAAATAACACCATTGATGAAGATACTGTATGTGGCATTTGGACAAGGTTGGAAAGCCTATACATGTCCAAAACGTGACAAATAAATTATACCTGAAGAAGCAGTGTTATATGCCCTACATATGGGTGAAAACAATTTTTTTGTCACATTTAAAATGTGTCTAATAGATTAATCATGCAGCTTGCCAACCTCGGAGCAAAGATCAAGGAAGAGGATAAAGCCATCTTGCTCTTGAACTCATTACCATCTTCGGTCCAAATCAAAGCCAAAAATTGCTACAATTGCGATCAACCGGGTCACTTCAAAAGAGATTGCTCAAATCTAAGAAAGGGCAAATGTGAAAGTAGTGGCCAGAAGAATGACGATAACACAACCGCCATGGTGCAAAAAAATGATAATGTTGTCCTCTTTATAAATGAGGAAGAGGAATGCATGCACGTGGCAGGTCCAGATTCGGAATGGGTGGTTGATACAACAACATTTTACCATGCCACACCGGGAAGAGAAATTTTTTACAAATATGTAGCAGGTGATTTTGGCACTGTGAGAATGGGTAACACGAGTTACTCAAAGATTAAGGGGATCAGTGACATTTATATCAAGACAAATGTCGGATGCACATTGGTTCTAAAGGACGTGCGGCATGTACCTGATTTACAGATGAACTTGATCTCGAGAATTACTTTAGACCGAGATGGATATGAGAACTATTTTGCAATCAAAAGTGGAGACTCACCAATGGATTATTGGTGATTGCAAAGGGAGTTGCTCGTGGCACGTTATACAGGACAAATGCAGAAATATGCCGAGGTGAATTGAACGCGGCAGAAGATGAGATTTCTGCAGATTTGTGGCACAAAAGAATGGATCATATGAGCGAGAAGGGATTGCATATTCTTGCCAGAAAATCACTCATTTCTTATGCCAAAGGTACAACGATAATACCTTGTGACTACTATTTATTTGGTAAGCAGCATAAAGTCTCATTTAGACATCGTCTGGAAAAAAATGAATATACTTGATTTGGTATATTTTGATGTTTGTGGTACAATAAAAATTGAATCGATGGGCTGTAACAAATATTTTGTTACTTTTATTGGTGATGCTTCACGAAAATTGTGGGTTTATATTTTGAAAACTAAAGATCAGGTGTTTCAAATTTTCTAGAAGTTTCATGCTCTGGTGGAAAGGAGACAGGCCAAAAGTTAAAGCCTCTCCGAAATGACAATGGAGGTGAGTACACTTCAAGGGGATTTGAAGAGTACTGTTCGAGCCATGAGATCAGACATGAAAAGAAAGTTCTTAGAACCCCATAATTATGTAGCTGAGAGAATGAACCACACCATTGTTGAGAAGGTGAGAAGCATGCTCAGAATGGCTAAACTGCCTAAGTCATTCTGGGGTAAAGCAGTTCAGACAACCTGTTACCTGATCAATAGGAGTCCGTCAGTTCCATTGGAGTTTGACATTCCAGAGAGAGTTTGGACCAACAAGTAGGTGTCCTACTCACATCTGAAGGTGTTCAGTTGAGAGCTTTTGCACATGTACCAAAGGAGCAGAGAACTAAGCTGGATGATAAATTAATTCCCTACATATTCATCGGATATAGAGATGAAGAGTTCGGGTACAGATTGTGGGATCTTATAAAGAAGAAGGTCATCAGAAGCAAAGATGCAGTCTTCCGAGAAAGTGAAGTTGGAACTGCTGATGATCGATCAGAAAAGGAAAAGAATGGTATAATCCCTAACCTTGTTACCATTCCTTCTACTTCTAACTATTCCACTAGTGCAGAAAGTACGACCGACAAGGTTGCCGAGCAGGGGGAGGAACCTGGTGAGGTTATTGAGCAGGGGAGCAACTTGATGATGATGTCGAGCAAGTGGAGTACCCCACTCAGGAAGAAGAACAACCTCAACCTCTAAGGAGATCAGAGAGGCCGAGGGTAGACTCATGCAGGTACCTTTCCACAGAATATGTCCTTATCAGTGAAGGGGGAGCCAGAAAGTCTTAAGGAGGTGCTGTCCCATCTAGAAAAGAACCAGTGGATGAAAGACATGCAAGAAGAGATGGAATCTCTGCAAAAAAATAACACGTACTAGCTGGTTGAACTTCCAAAGGGTAAAAGACCACTCAAATGCAAATGGGTCTTTAAACTCAAGAAAGATAGAAATGGCAAGCTGGCCAGATACAAAGCTCGATTGGTAGTAAAAGGCTTCAAACAGAAGAAAGGTATTGATTTTGATGAAATTTTCTCACCTGTTGTCAAAATGACTTCTATTCGAACAATCTTGAGTTTAGCAGCTAGCCTAGATCTTGAAGTGGAACAGTTGGACGTGAAAACTACATTTCTTCATGGAGATTTCAAAAAGGAGATCTATATGGAGCAGCCAGAATGATTTGAAGTAGCTGAAAGGAAACACATGGTGTGCAAACTGAATAAGAGTCTATATGGGTTGAAGCGAGCACCAAGGCAGTGGTACAAGAAGTTTGACTCATTCATGAAAAGTCAAACTTACATAACGACATATTCTAATTCATGTGTATACTTCAAAAGATTTTCTGACAACAACTTTTATTATTTTGTTGTTGTATGTGGATGACATGTTAATTGTAGGAAAAGACAAGGAGATGATCGCAAAGTTGAAGGGAGATTTGTCCAAGCCCAGCACAACAAATTTTGGGGATGAAGATAGTTCAAGAGCGAACAGGCAGAAAGTTGTGGCTGTTTCAGGAGAAGTACATTGAATGTGTACTGGAACGCTTCAATATGAAGAGTGCTAAGCCAGTCAGCACACCTCTTGCTAGTCATCTGAAGTTGAGCAAGAAGATGTGTCCTGCAACAATGGAGGAAAGAAGAGCATGACCAAAGTTCCTTATTCCTATGTCGTCGGAAGTTTGATGTATGCAATGGTATGCATACATCAAATATGTCTGAGCATAGAGAGCAGTGTGAGGTATTAACAGGCGGTGTAGTCTGTGAGGGAAAATAGAGAGTGTGAGCGATATTATAGTGAGGTAGGAATCTCAAAAGAGGGTTATTCTTTTGAGTGTGTAGTGATCCCTGGAGTATTTTACTCGGGAGTACGGAGTGTAAAATTTCTTATTATAGTGGATTACTTTGCTCCTCTCGAGTTCATGGTTTTTCCCCTTATTCATAAGGTTTTTCCACATTAAAATCTTTGTGTTCTTGTTATTCTTTTTATTGATTACCCTATCTCGGTATTACATTATTATTCCGCTGTTATTACCGTGAATATTATTTCTGGGGGAGATTTATTTCCAACGGAAGTAATCTGTTTAAATAACAAGCCGTCCAGCTGGTAAGCAGTTCCCTCCAGATAATGCTCTCTAGAAAAATGGCAATAATGCCAAAGCAGATTAAACAGAACTACTCCAGAACTACAGTACATGTTTGAGCCAAAGAAAAGCTACGGAAAAAGAACAGAAAAGGCTTAGGATTTCACAGGTTTTGCTAGAGAACCAATCAAAATAAAACACACAATTCTGGGATGTGAGTAAAGGAGGAAAAGATTCTATAACGACAAGAAATGTCTGAACCCAAGTTAAGAATTTGAAACACAAGCACTATCCAAAATCCTAACTTCCGTAGAAACCCTCTACCATTTTCACAAGGTAGCATTAGAAAACTTCAATGCAATCACAACGAAGTAATCCTTAAGGGCTACATCATGAGTAAAGAGGAGGAGCACCAGAATAGAGAAGTTATCCCCAATTATTGAACTTATCAAAGGCAACAGAGATGTATGGACCTCAGAGGCGGAGCCAGGATTTGAAGCTTATAGGTTCACGACTCAAGTTCTTTTAAGTTACTGGGTTCGGCCGAAGAGCTGGCTCCACCCCTGATGATCCTAGTTCCCAAGTATTACATCTGACGTAAGTTACAATGCAGATGAAGATATGGAATGTATCTGTCGAGCCCCACGAAGAAAATGAACTAGAGTTTTCCAAAGAGCATAGATTCAAATGTTGCTGAGACTTCCTGTCTTTTTACATATTTGCTCTGGGCTTCTTAACATTCAACTTTCTAGAATTCCAAGAAAAGGAATTTCATTATTTAAGATTAAGAACTCACTACCGCGGTTACAGTTTCCACTAATACCCAAACATCCTATATGAACATGAGAGGTAAATTGTTGTCTTTACATCATTCGTACAAGAATGCTTAATGCTGTTATAAGAACTATACTGGGCGAGTACCTGAGAGTTGGGATGACATGATAGGTTACTGACATATCCACCTGATCCAGCTACACAACCGATCAGCAAAGATGACAACGAATCTTGCAGAATTTGTATTAGTCCCTTATTCATACTTCATGCAAACCCTTGTGAAGGTAACATTCATCAGACACTCCCCTCTCTTTTCTTCCCCAGGAAACACCTTACTTCCTACAACTAACTAAGGCATCAGAGTTATCCCACCAGGGAGGGTTTCGAAGAGAGTACTTCAGCCATTCGCCGTTTTGTTCTCATGGGCTGGGTGACAGGAACCATTGTGGAGTTCGGTTCCAAGCTAAATGCTATCGCTTTGACCTGTGAAATTTCATGTCTAAGGGTTCTGTCACCAACGAGTGTATCTCTATGCAAGGAGCACTAGAACTCAAAACACATTTACTCCTACTTTGAGACCAAAACTTGGCAAGGAAAAGTTCCTTTAGTTCAATTTAGAAACCATAGAGCTTGATTATAATAAAAACATATACTTTTGAAACTGATTCCCTACCATGATCAGGCCTCATTATCAGCAAGCTGAAGAGCTGAAGTTAACTCCACTAGTAGCAAGATATTATGAACTAAAAACATTATGTATATACAGTTTTTACCTTTGATAGCATTTTGACATATAGTGATGCAATCAAATCTAAGAAATCGGTTTAAAACATAAATACAGACTTCAATGGTGCCCAGCAAATATATAACTCTATTTTGAAAGGCAGCACCGTGACTTCTATCAAGAACCTCACCACAAAGAGAGAAAAAGGAAGGCCTCATCGTAGCTATATAACATTGGGCAGAGGGATTGTTATATTCCAATCTAGGTGGAGTAAATTGAAGAAGAAAAGGATAATTTATATAACTATCTACTTAATAAAATATTGTGAACCATGAAATGATCCGACATATTTTGGATTTTGTGGCATCAGTTATCTAGCTATATTCTATTACCAATTGACACCATTTTGGATGCAGCTCTCCTAACAAAGAGTGAAATTCCACCGGCCCCTTCCCCCTCTTGAAACTTATGCATGCTTTGGTGCACTTTTTGAGCCTAAGGAAGACCCAAACCTAAAGGCATTGGATGAATTGAGGGTAAGCGAGATAACCATGTGTGCTGAGAAGGACATCGTAGCATTGACAATATAACAACAATAACAACAACTACTGCTCTTCAAGCCCAAACTAGTTGCTGCCCCAAGAATGGATGAAGGAGGAGGATCAGGTGGCCAGTGCAATACTAGTCAATAAATAGCTTACACTATGATCACTCCCTGAATTCTCAATATCAGCCATGACAGGACAAATCAGTTATCCCTCATTGTTAATATCATCATAAACAAGAGACCAGCAAGCAAGATAGAAACATCTGATTCAACAACTCCCAGATAATTCCTGGTATATACATGGTTCAAAAAGTAAGCAGACACAGCATACACTAAAGCATAACCAACAAAGGCATAACTAACATGACATTACCATCCAAAAGAAACCCTCATATATGGACTAAAGGAAGCAACGCTATCCAACTAGCCACTAAAGACAACCACATTGACGTCAAAATTTAAATAAGCCTGAAGAAGCAATGGGCTGCATTGGACGAGGGATCTGCAATGGTTTCAGCAAAGGATCAGCAGCATCCACAGCTAAACCAGTGTCATTAATAACATCATTTAAGTACCTCAGCCTATCATTCAATTCCATTGCCTGTGCCTTCAACACATTATTCTGTGCAGTACAAACTGTATACCTTTCTGTGGTCTCTTCAATTTTTGCCAAAATCTTCTTGTTAGCAGCCTGTAATCTGCTCACTTCCCCAGTCAAATCTTGCAGAAGCTTTTGCTTCTTCATCCTCGAGCGCCTCGCGGATTCCCTGTTAGAAATCATCCTTTTCCTCTTCTTTTCATCCATTCCTGCATACCTTTGATCATCTTCTGATGCAGATGAACTAGCACTCTGCCTTAAAGCTGACATTTTTCCTTCAAATAGTATGGCTATAAATTCAATAGCACCCCAATTCTCTGATCTCAGAGAATGCCAATTTGTACTTTTGGGACAATCAAAGAGGTTGTTTTGTTCTTCAATAAAAGAAAGCTTCTATTCAGACGGTGTTTCGAAAAGTGTCTTCATGAAAAAACATAGAAATGATAGAGGAACAATACAGAAAAAGATTGAAGAAGACAAATGCCTAAAAGAGTGGTGGAAATCACAGATATCATAGAGTGATTCCTAACTAGAGAAACCTCAAATTCATTGTCGAAAGTAAAATCAGCAACAAACCCAAAAAAACCCACCTTGGAATCTCCTAAAAGAATACAAACAACGTTAGAAATGTGATTTCAAGATATGGGTTTGTCACAAAAAGGCAAATCTTTGTTTGAGACAATGATCAAAGGTTGTCAATACCAAAGCAGATTGAGAAAAGGAGAAAAAGGGAATCAGGAGAAGAAAAGAAGCAGAAATCAGTAAGCCAAAAATAGGAAAGAAGATTATGAACGTCAAAGACAAAAATGGTGGGTGGAGATAATTAAGGAAGAGATTAATAAGGAGAAACCAGAAAGTTATTTTGGGAGGAGGAGAAGAGGATTACGTTACTCAACCTTTGAAAGGTGATTTTGAACTGGTACAGGATAGTTTGAAGGCGAGAAGAATGTTCGTGATGACAATTGTAATGCACAGCTGTGGAATACTATATGAGTATTATTTCTCCCTTTTAAGAAAATTATATTAATGTTTATCTCTCAGAAGTCTTTATATCGCATTAGCTTGTCTTTATCGCGTGATAATACTTAATCAATTATGTCAAGTCTCTCCTTGCTCATTTGTATTTTCGCTTATTGCTTTTATACTTAGAATCCAAATTCCAAAGCAGAGTATGAGAATTTCAAACATGAATCAAATGGAAATTTAAAGTCGTCAATTTTGCCTTAATTTTCGTTGCAAGAGAGGAAAAATAATTTTAATATATTTGGCACTTTTTAAATTTTGCTCAAGTTGACTAGACTCGTAAATTGTGAATGATAGAGGGTTTTCTTGTAAGATTGTAGAGTAAAGATGGAATTGCAGCCTAACTGATTGCAACTCTAATCACAAAACATTCAGTTAGATATTCAAAATATTATCTAATCGAATAATAATCATTTCATATTTAAATAATGTCAAAGTTTGTTGAATTGGATAAGAGTAGCTATGGATGGCGCGAAAAAGATAGATTAGGATAGGACTGGACTTTATTATTAGTATTTGCTTTGGATGGAGGAATTATTAAATGCTTAAAGCGTGGATTAGATTAGATGAATGAGGTAAAATTCTTTCCTTTTTTTTTTCTCATACAATTTGGAGCTTTGATTTAAAAGGTAATTTCAAGAAGAACAATCGGTTTAAGAGTACATTAGAACTTCATTACCAGAATGGGTTCGTTGTGTTGTTTAATCAACCCATAAGGAGCCATTTTCAGAAAAGGCTTCTAGATATCTCGACTGAAAAATAAGTAAAAGCTTCTAGAGACAAAAGTTAGGTCAAAAGCATGTCGCAAATAACGACTGTTCGCCATATATTAAATTAAGGAGTAATTTTGTGAAGTTGTATTGGTAAATACAACAGTTCTACAATCAAACGATGTGCAAACTTATCAGGAACAAGGTCAAAGCATAATAGAAATTAGAAATTAAAATGATTTAACTCTATCTCTTGTACGCCCACCAAAACTTTACCAAGAAGCAAACAACACACGACCTTTTTCTGGGGAGGGGAATTAGGGCTCTCTCTATTTCAGTCTACATGAAAAACAGTGTCATATAAACATTTTCTTTCTCATGTTTGGCTGAAAACACTAGAGAGTGAACACAAGCAATGGGGATTTCAGAACTTGGTTGGATAGTTCTTTCATAAAGTACTTGGAATTCCCATGCATTTTTACAGTACCAAATAGATTAGTTGGGGTAAAAGAAAAGAAAAAGAAGAGGATTCCATTCCTGGTGATTCCACGAAAGAAGCATCAGGTTAGAATAAGCAGATTTGAGAATTCTATACCAATTTTCCACCAGAAAAACATCAAGCTTCTGTTCCTGGCTCCTGCATTTTCTCTTGAAAAAGTACTAACAAAGAGTGCCTCCTCCAGTTCCTTACACAATTCTCTTCAAGAATACTCTTTATTATCTTTCTCTAACTTTCATCGAGATCTCGATACATAGTATTGTTCCAAAAACCTGATCAAATCAAAATGTCTTGCCGTGTTTTGCAGAATAGATTGATGAGGCTCAACATGAGTACTCCTAGCCAGACAAGAGTTAACGTGGCATGTCGCTCACCATAAATCACATTGTGGAACGTGGTCACCAACAAGTCAAGGATACAGGGAAAATATTCCATCACGGGCCTCTAGCACGCTTCAAATTTTGCAAACTACACCACAAAATCATATTTCTTGAAATGCCCGAGGAATTCCAACTCATCATTGTACCTGTCAGCCTAAAATGTTATTTCAGGCACAGATCCCAAAAAGGAAAGAACTACTACTTACTTAGGTCGGTAAGACCTTGAAGAGGATTTATCCAAGCACAATTAAAAGGTTAATTTCCAATGGGCAAGCTAGAATACAGTGAAAAACCAATCTGATACTAGATCAGGGACAGATAATATTTCAAAAAATTTAACAGAGGTCTATTATAATTTCTTAATTTTATTTTAACGAGGAAATTTCTTAATTGAAAAAAATGAAAGTTTAGGCAAGGACAAGACATACTTTAATCGAAAAAGCAAAGATATTAGACAAACAAAAACCAAATCAGAAGTCATATTCCGACAATGCTCTGCAGCCGCATTCCAACTCCCACCACCATAAACACTGAAAATACCACCTACTCTTGGATTAAAGAGAAAGAATGAGTAGGGAATACCCGTTTCTTCCAAATCAGATCATCCACAAAGTGGAAATCCTAGCAGCAAAATGAAGATAGTAACACGTTCCTATTAGATCAATAGAGTTTAATGTCTACGTTGTTATTCATTTCTGTTGCATTTATAAGCAGTGGCAGAAAATGTACAAGTAGTCTTGGATGTCTCTTACTATGAGTGAAAGGAGTCCATAAAGTTCAAATGTTTCCTATGTCCTATACAATGGTCCTCCTCTTACACCAAAAATGTAATTTCTTAAGCATCTAAATATTGTAAGCTTGACAGTACACACGACTAGCAAATCATTTATGTATAAACTTTTTTCGCAGGAGAATAAATTAAGAATATAGAAGAACAACTCAAACTCTTTCAGATATTTCTTTTAACAGGTAAGTGATGTTTATATCTATATCTATACTATATTAAAAGCACGAAGCCCCTTAGCCAAATGTCGTTTGCCTTTTTTACCCTTTAGAAATTGATTTCACACTGGAAAAAATAGTAATTTCACTATTTTCCTAATATTTAGTACTTTGAATTCAACTAAAATTTTGATTATTAAATCTTTCCTTATATGTCCAACATATGAATGAAGTCCTAATATTTAGGACTTCAAAGTCATTAAGGCTTTACCTTATATAATTTTTGAATCATATACCATAACTATAACCTTCATATTACTTTTAAATCTCGTGCTATAAACTCAAAATGAAAATCGTTAAACACAGAGAATAGTTTAAACATTAATATCGTTTACTAAAAAATAACAAAGAGCAAAATATGGGTCAAGACGTAAACGGCATGAAAGGCCAATTTATCCAATTTATTTAATTTCCAAATATGTCATTTATGTAAAATCTTACTTTCGAGTTGACAAAATTCTATTTATAGAGTAGTGACACTAAAAGAAACTAAAAAACAAAAGAAAACAAGCTGTAGATCCTTAGCGAAATGTCGCTCACCTCTTTTACCCTCTAAAAACATATTCAAATTGGACATAATTGTAATTTAAGTTACTTTCCTAACATTTAGGGTATTAATATCACCTAAAATTTTGGTTATTCAATATTTCCTTATTGAACTAAGTAAGAAGTCCTAATTTTTAGCCTTTGGCCATCATAACATATTAACAAAAAAGAAAACGTGAGTTTCTTACACCTAATAGAATACTATTTATGAAATAAAATTAACCTACAATAAAGGACTAGAATTTAAAACTAATGCTTTTTCTTTTCATTTCAAAGTTGATTTTTATTAGACAACAAAATATAGTCCGAAGTCCCTCAATTTTATGTTAAATATTATAAGAAACACTTCATTTAGTAGTTATTTACTTATTATTTTTAAAATTTAGAGCTTAATTAATTAAAATTTACTTATTAATTTGTTTCTTATTTGAACCATAGAGAAAGTTAAAATTCATTTTTTCTTTTCATTTCAGACTTTGTATAAGTCTTACACGTAAACTATATATAAATGATTAAAGAAAAGGAAAAATTAAAAGATTTAAGAAAGAAGAGGTACGAGTTCTTAGACAATAGCGTAGATAGTTCACTTTTTAAAAATATACAAGACTATTGCACTAATAATATTATTCAATATTATACTTTCAAAAGTTTTAAATACACTATTATAATTATGCGCAGTGTTGAACAGAGATCAATAAAAGGCACAAAATTAACAAGATAATTTGTAACATTCTTTAATTTTTAATCCATGATACATTTAGCTAAATATGAGTGGGTTTATTAGCTAGCCTTCAATCATAGATTCTCTTACTAGCTTGCTTTATTTTTTTTTCTTTTTAATGTCCTTTTTTGTTTGTTATTGTACTTTGATTTTGTGTTTATTTAGAGTTCATAGATTATTAGTTACTTGCTTATATGTTGTAAGTTGTATTCTATATTTAGATTTCCAAGGTTCTTGCTGGTGAAACTGAAATCCTAAAATTATAAACTTGGAACAAATTTTAAGTTGAATTATTGATGTTGAGGACTTCAAAGATAGTTTCTTTAATTATTGAGTTAGTTATACACAATCAATATTCATGCTCATCTTTATGAACTTACACTTTTATATTATAACTTAATACTATAAATAAATATATATTCATTGAGACAGGATTTACAAGCATCGCGCGTACCCTAAGGCTAGTATTATATTAAAAGCACAAAGGCCTTTAGCGAAATGTCGTTCGTCTTCTTTACCCTTTAAAAATAACTTTCACATTAGACAAAATTATCATATTATTCACCTAATATTTAGGATTTTGAAACCAATTAAAATTTTAACTATTAAACTTTCCTTATTTGAATTAGGTTAATATCCTAATATCTAGGACTTAAAACACATTAAGATGTTACGTTTAAAAGTATCCTTACCATCTTCAATTTACTTCTACCAAAATATAGGATGACCCAAATGATTCCATAAATAAAAAACAAGAGAAATAATTATATTAATCAAATAATAACAATGTGTTGTATATTTTATTCGGAGTGCAAAGTTACCCATGCCAATAATATGAGCAAAACAATTAATAACATTTTACCAAATTATTTTTTACGTGTTCTTTTCCTTGGGTATAATTATTTATATATATATATATTTAAAAATTACGCTTAGCAATTAGAATAAATAACTAAGAAATATCTTTATTAATATAAAAAAGATAGAGAGAGAAAAAAATGATTGGCAAAATCAAACACTAACACTTCAGTAAATGTGTAAAAATGTGATTCTTTTACCATTTTAAAATAAAATAATCTTATTAGAAATATTTAACTATAATTAAATATTTAGTAAGAATTTGAATCAACCAAAATAAACTATTTATTTTAGTATTGAGAATAAATAATAAGTATTTAAATTATTTAATTAGCAAAAGAATCCAATTCTATTGTTTTTCAAATTTATAAACGTAAAAATTATTTTTCAAGCTGGCTCAAATCTTAGGGACTATAAATTTGTTTCCTCGAAAAGATCAGTGGTGATGAAAGAAAGTAGAAAATAGAGCAAAATTAGTTGTAATATTGTATTATGAGTTAACTTGGTTAATATGCAAACTTGAACAAGTGAGAATGAAATAGCATAAACAAAATTTATTCAAACTGAGTCATCATTAATCATTATTTTTTTAATTTTAGTAATTAAAACCTCACTACAAGGGTAACATTGTAACCTTTGAGGGAAAATAATTTGAGAAGACATAAGATTCAATTCTTTAATTAGTATTATTTCTAAAATTTTTGAGAACCATAATAAAATTATAGCTAATTCTATTTTTGTCTTCTCGAAAAAATTTGATAAAAATATTTTCACAAAAAGCTCATACATCTTAAAAAGTGATATGTTCTTCCTGAAACTAAAAAGGAAGTATAATAACTTCTGAAATTGAGCTGATAAACTTATAAAGCTGGAACAAAATTTAAGATGAATATATTTGAATGATGATTGAGGACTCTATGAGACATAGTTTCTTTTTTTATTGAGTTCGCACTATAGGTAGAATATTTTTTAATTTCTAGAGCTTAACCTTTATTTTATAACTGAAATATATTTTTTACATAAATATTTATGTAATTCTTTTTAAAACATTATTCATTGAGTTGAGTTTTGCGCGTACCCTGAGACTAGTTGATGAAAAAAAAGTCTCACACTTTTTCAGATAAGTTTCTAGGACATCATCAGCTACCTCCATTCATCTGGCATAATTTATATTTGGATTTTTGTCCTTACAGTTTCATCATTTAAATGATTCAATTAACTCAAAGCTAGCATCATGTCTAGCCAACCATCTACCTAAGGTTCTCAAAAAGCTGAACCTTCCACAAAGGGTAAACAATTTCCCCAACAACTCAAATTACTACTTTATTTTTTACATTCATGCATGGTCCCTCATGACAACCTTTTATCTTCCATGCATTTGAGTACTATTTCAGTTCAATCTTTTATTTATTCAAGAACATCAATCATCCATCACATACCCCTCAAAAAACTAATTCAACTACATGATACCAAGGGAGTATCTTAACATGTTGCGTATCATATCATACATCAGTTGGCAGATTTTAGTGGTAAAGACTCAAAAGCTTAATTAACATCACCAAATATTAGATGAAATCAACCATCATTTCTCAGAAATAGCAGCTCATCGTCATCCATTGAGACCATTAATGACATAAATGTCAGCATAATCACATAGAAGGATTGCAACAAATATAATGAAAAAACAAGAACTAAAGAACTGTTATCCAATTTCACCTTTTACATCAGTTGCAACTATGGCTGAGCACAGAAGATTGTTTTTTGTGGCGCAAAAGAGAAGCAGACAAGTCCTCCATTGAGTTGCACCCATGAACGGGTTTCGATATGATTAACCAACCCTTGATGTAGACAAAAAAATTTATGAAGATGAGATTAACCTCCATATACCTCGTATATTTAACTAACCAAAAGAGAGAAAGAGAGAGTCAGGAGGAGAAAAGCACATACCTGCATTGCACTTGAACCATGAACCACAAAGATTTTTGCTCCTTCCTGAAGAACAGGGTATTCAAAAGTAGTTTAAGTGCGAAATAACATTGACAGGATATGGGGCACCAAAAGCAATGACAGAATGGGTCTATTAGACCGCCCTCAAACTTCTCCACCATAGTTAACAATTGACAACATCATTGTAGAGGTGTCCATCTATGTCAGGGACAAATCCCTTCTCTATCATTTCTTCTCTGATAATGTCATAGGTAGTTCTATTGGGTACCAATCCTTTTTCCAACATCTCGTTCAAAAGAGCATTTGCTTCTGCCAACTTATCTTTTTGACCGAAACCTTTAATCAACACGTTGTAAGTGACAACATTCGGTTGCTTTCCTTCCTTCTCCATTCTTTTCCTAATAGTAACGGCTCCCTTGGGGTTTCCTTCTTGGCAATAGCCAGCCATCAAAGTGTTGTAAGTCACATGACTTGGGGTCAGCCCTTTCTCAGACATCTCATCCAGAAGTCTAATTGACTTTCTTGATTCTCCCTTTTTGCACATTGCATCTATTCGAATATTGTAAGTTACTACATCAGCCTTCACGCTCTTCTCCTCCATTTCCTCCAGTAGCTTTTTTGCCGCTTCAATATTTCCCTCTCGATAATAACCACCCAATAAGCAATTATATGTCGAAATGTTAGGACAGATCAGTTTGTTCGACATCAACTCACGAAGTGTGACTGCTTCTTCCATTTTGCTAGCCTTACAATGAGCATCAATAACTGTATTAAAAGTTAGTACATTTAAATCTAACCCTTGCTTCATAACATCATCAAACAACTCTTTAGCCTCTCCGAACATCTTCATTTTTGAAAATCCATTTATCAGTACATTATACGTCCGAACATTAGGCTCCAATCCTAGACGTACCATTTCTGCACGTAAACCAAGAGCCTCATCAACTTTCCCATCACCAAAGAACCCATTAATTAACGAGTTAAATGTTACAATATCCGGTCTCATCCCTTGAAGCCGCATTTCTTTAAAGAGCTTCATAGCT
Organism: Nicotiana obtusifolia; assembly: GCA_002018475.1. Classification (NCBI taxonomy): domain Eukaryota; kingdom Viridiplantae; phylum Streptophyta; class Magnoliopsida; order Solanales; family Solanaceae; genus Nicotiana; species Nicotiana obtusifolia. Next base: position 29,857 of record MCJB01012285.1, read on the forward strand.
GCCCCGACATTGTCATCCTTACAAAACCCATCAATTAGAGTATTATAAGTTCTCTGATTTGGACTCAACCCCCGCTCCACCATTTCTCTCAAAAATGCATCAGCTTTATACATCTTCCCATCCCCTCCCCTCTTGCAATACCCATCAATCAATGTATTGTAAGTAACCACATTCGGAATAATCCCCCGAACCTTCATATCTTCCATCACATCCTTAGCCTTATTCAACTTCCCCACCTTACATAACCCATTAATTACAATATTAAACGTGTACATGTCAACCTGAATTCTCCTCCTAACCATCTCCTTATACAAAAGCTCTACTACCTCAAATTTCCCCTCATTCACCACCCCTTTAAGCATTGGTTTACACGAAAATACAGATAACTTAAATTCATAATCTCCAGCTCTCTTAAAAGCCTCCAGAGCTAAATCAAGCTTAGCATTATTAACATAAGCTAATACCAACATGTCAACAATAATAGAATTAGCACAAACATTATCACTACAAGTCAAGAGTGTATGAAAAACAGAAGAAACCGTATGGGTTTTCCCATACTTAACAAAATCATGCAACAAAGATCGAACCTTTGGGTATCTTTTATCATTGACTAACAAAATAAGCAGTTTGAATAAATGGTCAAGAGGGTGGTAAACCTGATAACCATGTTGAGACCATTTAAAGAAAGACAAAATGGTGGCAGAATCAAACCCAGAATCAAAAAGTTGTTGAAGAAAAGAAGTTGGGTTAATAGGTTTAATTAGGTCCTTGATTTGAGACCAGTGCTGCTTTGAAATCAGTTCTGAAACTCTAGATTTGAAAAGTGGGTCTGAAACCAAATTGGGTGTTGAAGTTGAGGTTGAGGTTGGCTCTGAATTAGCTGAAGATTCTGTGAAAAGGCAGCGAAGGGGTATACGGGTGTGTAGACAACGCCGAACGTATGATACCGACATGGATACAGGCGATGAAACTATAGGAGAAATTGTGATCAGGAGCAAGGATTCATGCGGACATTAGCAGACTACTGAAATAGGACTAAAATAGTCCAATCCCTATAAATTAAGGACCATTTTGATCATTTTCTTGCTTGTGGTTTTTACTGCATCCCTGTCAGCCAATTAGGTATAACTAGTTTTCTACAAAAACCTATATGTACAATTATGTTTGTTTAATACGGCAAGTGTTCTTCCTTTTTTTTTTTTTTGGGTGCGCGTTCCTAGAATGAACCAGAAAATTGCTTTTTATTTTTTTCATGCCCAAAAGAGTCACGCACTGGATCCTAATAATCCAAGCTAAATAGCCTGGACCGTGGATCATTATATATCGTTTGAGGTATTAATTTAAAAAAAGAGGAATTTATGCAGTGACTTAATATATTTGATATTTTGTATCGTCCATGTGATCATTTAATTAGTGATGCCATGGTTGAATGATATAATTTTGATAAAATCATAAGAGTAACAAATTATGTGGTTCATTTAATGTAACTTGAGACTTTAGTGAATGTTCTAAGCATGATCAAGAGGTCATTTGGACAAATACGGATACAAATTTAACTTTGTCGTTTGGTTATCATCTCAGATAAATAAGGTTATCTTATGTGATTATGTCATTATTTTAATATAAAATTCATATCGTTATTAAATATACCCATAATTAAATATAAAATAAATATAATTTCAAATATCAAAACGAGATTAGTATTTTTTATTTCGGTAACCAAACTACCCAAAATAGTATAACACATCCAAGAGAAAAAAAAAATCACATAAAATGAGATACTCCAAAGGCACAGCAATGGGAAAACGGCTTTACGTGTTGCTGATTTTTGGGAAATTAAGTTGCCCATCAAGCAGAAATTCAACTTTAAGTATTCGGCCCATTTGCTACTAACTTTGAGCCCAACTTTGACTTCAAAATCAAGCCCATAAAAGAACTCGTTTGAGCTCAGCCCATATCATGCCACTGGTCAATGTCCAAAAATTATACAAATATAACACTTTTTGGAGTGGTCTATAATTTTTGACCCCTGCTTACTTCATGGGCAGAATTTTCAGGTTAAAAATATTGTTCATGGGACAAGCAAGGACCGACCCTTGTTAAATTTGAATTTCTGTCCATAGGAAATGAAATTTCTTTTTTCAAAATCATCCACTTTGTGGGTTATTTGTGCACTTCACCCGTCAATATAAGATATTTCGATGACACAAAATTTCTTTTCGGCTTGTGAAGGTTCGTTTTTGCGCATCCTTATACATGTTTGTTCACATGTTAGTTATTTGGTGGTCGCAACGTAGGAATCACTTAATGAAACTGAATTGTATACTTCGAATAATAATAAAAGAAATTTTGTATATAAAATAATGAATAAAAGAAGGAATTGTTTAGTTTACGATTTAGTCATGCGAGAAACAAGGATTATTTATACGCTCAATAATAATGTTGCAATTGTTACCGTGTATAACAATATATATAGAAATTATTATGTAGTGAACAATACATGAATTATTTAATTTAAATGCATTTTCCTCCTTAAATATTTATCAACGTATTGTTAATATAAATAGTTTTAGTTACATTCTATCTCGTATATAAACAATACCTAATTTTTTGTATAAATTATATCGAAATTAGTAATATAATATCTAATTTTCGATATTAAACTCCGCATAACTTGTTATTTGTCAAACATATTATTTTCTATAATTCAAAAGAGACATATATAGGAAGTGAATATAATATGTTTATTAACCATATTATACCAACGGCAAAGTAAAATTCACATCCGCGCTTCGTCTAAATTTGCTGTGAGAGCGTGTTTTAAAAGGAAAATGAAGTCTTCCTATTGAAGTGAGTTTGACAAGAGGTTAAGAAATCTCTATCACAATGATACTTTTGACATATTTCCTATCACGAGGAGTCAAATAATGGACTCTCACAATCACGAGCTTTCAGTTGTTGAAATTCAGATAATGATTTGGAATTGAAGAGCTATTTCACCACTTATTAGTCTCATCATTGCCTTTCTGTAGTTGGAAAAAGTTGAAGAGCTGTAACAACAAAGAAAGGTGTAGTAGTGCTTTCTCATTCTTTCAATCATTTTCTTAGCCGAAATATTAAAAAGATAGAAAATATAGTCATAACTCATAATCATAGAAGTTTCTACTTTGATTTCATGCCCCACCATATTAGTTTTACATTTTCTCATCATATTCTCCCTTTTTTCCCCTTTGGAAAAATGTGGATGCTGAGAGCTTAAAGGAGAGAGGTAAGGACGGTTAAGTGGGTAGGTGTGACTAGTCAGTTCAAAGAAACCTCTTATTCAACCAAGACGCCCTCCTACATTTGGGCTATTTTCTTAAGACCATCTTTAATATACTCAAATTCAAAGAAAATTCTTGAAGAAGCAGCACTTAGTAAAATTATCAAATTTCACAATCTCCAGCAATTTACTCACAAACTACCTTGGGAAATGAGTCCACCTATCATCGCCAGTATAACTTAAAAGACACGAGCCTAATTAACTACTGGGGGCTTCTTACAGTTTAATAAATTGAAGGGATTTTTTTCTTCATCCAATATTTCCTATTTCTTATTTCATCTTGGATTAGTTTCAAAATAGTTTTACAGTAATGTTTATTTCTTCTCAAATTAGTTTCATGTAATGTGTGCTTTTTGTATCATAAACATGCATAGTTATTATTTGTGGCTTGAATTATTTTTTTGTATTTTTTGAAAAACCCATAATTCCTATAGGTTTGAGAATGCAATTGTACAAATAGATTTGGAAGAAAACCTATCGTCCTTGTCAAATTGAGAAATCATTCTCTTATAGGGTTGAGATTATTTGGGATATATATAGAGAGAGGTTGTAGTTGGGGATTCTATAGATTGATTGTATGATGCTTTTCTTCTCATTCATAGTGAAAAACTCTCCCTGCTTTTGCCTCGAGGATTAGGCTTAGTCGAATCTCGTTAAATCCTTGTGTTGATATTTCTTCTCTATTTTCTTTGTGTGTGATTGTGTGCTAGCTAACTCACGATCTTCCGCAACAATTGGTATCTGAGCAAGGTTCGGGTTTCTACATGTAATCTAGGGTTAAGATGTCTTTATCATCTTCAACAAAGTACGAACTAGAGAAATTTGACGGGGGTTCTAGTTTCAGTCTATGGAAGATTAGGATAAAATCATCCCTGGGGTTACAAAGGTTATGGAGGGCAGTCGATGAAGATTTTCCTGAAGAGATGAAAGAGACTGAGAAGGCAGACCTGAAGAAGAGGGTTTTGAGTGCGATCTTCATGAGCGTTACAAATAGTGGTCTTTCGGAAAATTGCTGAAGAAACTTATGCAACAACGGCATGGAAGAAGCTGGAAGATCTATATTATAAGAAATCGCTGACAAATCGCCTCTACCTGAGAAAGAGGTTATACAATCTTCGTATGAACAAAGGTACATCTGTTAAAACCAACCTTGATGAGTTTAATTCAATTATAATAGACCTGAAGAACGTAGATATCAAGATTGAGAGCGAGGTTCAGGCCTTTATTATGTTATGTTCTTTACCACCGTCTTATGATACTTTTGCCGATATGCTGCTATATGGGAAAGACAGTATTTCACTGGAAGATGTTAGTAATGAACTAAAATCTAAAGAGTTGAAAAAGAGCTTTCCAGACAGCAGAACTGCGGGCGAGGGTCTTGTGAGTAGAGGAAGAACACAACAAGAGGACTTTAACAGGAAAAAAGGTAAGAGAGATTGAAGTCTAGAGTAAGGAAGCAGAATTGTTAGGAGTGCAGGGAGCAAAGTCACTACAAGAGAGATTGTCCCGAGCTGAAAGAAAAAAAAGAGAAGCAGAAAATAGATAATTCGGCAAATGTTGTTGACTCTGACAATAATTTTGATGATAGTGATTATGTAGGATAAGTCTGTGTCGTGAGTTCTAGTCATGGCAGAATTTCTAGGTTCTTGATTCTGGTACTACTTTTCACATATGGCCACACGAGAATTCGTTTGTAACTTACAAGCAGGGACTGTATACATGGGAGATGATAATCCACTATCAGTAGAGGAGATTGGTAACATCAGATTGATAATGTTTGATAGAATTGTCGGAAACATTGAGTGTTGGCATGTCCCTTGGATAAAGGAAAATTTGATTTCTCTTTCGACGTTGGATGATCAAGGATATAAGTTTCACTCCGAGAATGAAATACTTAAAGCGTGTAAAGGATCTATAGTACTCATGAAGGTAAACTGCATTCTAAATTGTATCATCTTCAGGCTAGTGTATTTGAAGGGGAAGCTGCTGTAGTTTTTGGGAAAAGTGATCTTAACAAGTCTCAGTTGTGGCACTTGCGACTTGATCATATGAGTGATAAGGGATTTTCCTTATTGAGTAAGCAGAATTTGCTGAATGAGTACAAAAATCAAGTTTTGAATTTTTGTGAGCGTTATGTATTTGGTAAACAAATAAGGATAAAGTTCAACAAAAGGTCGAGCACAAGACCATAGACAAGTTAGATTATATACACTCAGACTTAAGGGGTCCAAACAGAGCTCCTTCCAAGAGTGATACCAGGTATTTTATGACTTTCATTGATAATTACTCAAGCATAGTATGGGTGTATTTTATAAAAATAAAATATGAGTCATTATCGACATTTGTTAACTGGAAGACGATGGTTGAGAGGCAGACGGAAGAAAAAGTTAAGCGTCTTCGAACGGCAATGAGTTGGAATTTTGTAATTCTGAGTTCGATAATTCTGCAGCATAGAGGGCATAATGAGACACCGCACTTGTGTCGAAACACCACAACAGAATGGTGTTGCAAAACGTATGAACGGAACGCTTTGTGATATGGCACAAAGCATGTTTTCACACTCATGTGTTAGCAAGAAATTTTTTGGCTGAAGCAATCAATACAGCTTGTTATTTGGTCAACATATCTCCATCCACAGCTATTGAGTTCAAAACTCCTTTTGAGGATGGTACGATTCGATTGCTGAATATTCAAATTTAAGGATATTTGTTGCCCTGCTTATGCTCGTGTGAGGGATGAAAAACTTGAGCCGAGAGCAAATAAATGCATATTTCTAGGGTATGCAACTAGAGTGAAAGGTTATAGGTTGTGGTGCAAAAATCAAAAGACTCCAGGGCTAATTATGAGTAGGGATGTACCATTCAATGAATCTGTCTCATTGGACAGTCAAAGGGAAAAGGCAATAGCAAAACAGATCATGGTGCTAGTGATCGCATAGAGCTAGAAATTGAATCTCTACTAGCCCAACCCAGTAATTCTAAAGTAGAGAAAGTGGAAGAGGAAGGGGTGCAAAATCTTGATCAAGATGATAATATTAATGCACTTGTGAAACATCAACCATATAGCATTGCAACAGGCAGAGAGAAAAGAGTGATCAACCGATCGCAAAGGTTTTCAAACGTAGTTGATGGGAATCTTCTTGGATATATGAATCCTGTGAGATTTGCTTTGGCAGTTGCAGAGACTGTTGATGAGTTTGAGTGTTATAGCTATCCAAAAGTTATACCGAGTACAGAACGAAATTGACGGATTAGTGCTATGGCTGAAGAGATTGAGTCTCTTAACAAGTTTAGGCGTTGCCTAGACTTGGTTGATGTGTGTGGAAATGGGTAGAGCCCTTGTGAGGGCTGAGGGCAAGGTAGAGAGACGTTGTTCCTGTTGATGAAGAGAATTCAAGCCAAGGGGAAGATTTGTTATTTGTGGCTTGAATTATTTTCTTGTATATTTTTAGAGAACCCATAATCTCTATAGGTTTGGGAATACCCATTGTCCTAATAGATTTGAGAAAAGAAAATCTATTGTCCTTGTTAAATTGGGAAACCTTTCTCTTATAGGTTTGAGACTATTTGGGATATATATATATATATATATATATATATATATATATATATATATATATATATATATATATATAAGGGTTGTAGTTGGAGATTATATAGATTATATGATATTTTTCTTCTCATTCATAATGGAAAACTCTCTTTGCTTTTGCTCCGAGGATTAGGCTTAGCCGAATCTCGTTAAATCCTTGTGTTAATATTTCTTCACTATTTATTTTGTGTGTGATTATGTGTTAGTTAACCCACAATCTTTCGCACAATAATAATCAATTTTTTAAAAGACTCAAAAAGAAATAATTACCAAACTCAACTAATTAATTTATTGTGAGATGTTGTTGGACTGAAATTCCATTGATTATAACAGTCCCATTGAAACAATATTTGGAATGTATATGTTTAACCTAGATTTGTTTATTGTTAGTATTCGTCGAATATCTTCCAATATCTTCCGAAAAGCTTCATTAGATTGCAAACAAACTAAAAATTGAGTGAAAAAGTATGCCTTCGAGAAGCTCAATTAATAATTGAAATAGTAAATCTTGTACTCATATCTTTCTAGTTGATGTATATTCTCCGAAAAAGACAGTTTTTTCTTGAAACGGTTAGTTAGATATATGCTTTTGCACCTTTTTTCATTATAAGTTTAATAAAGAGGAATACATATGTTTTTTTTCTTTCTTGGATCTATTAATAATTGCCTAAGAGGAGTCGTTGTCAATATCAGAAGCTAATCTCATTCAAGCGTGGAAAGAAGCTATTCTTGTAAGTATATAGTATCTATAAAGGAAAAAGGCATGCTTCTTGACTACCCTCATAACTTGAAATAGTTAGGACTCTGACATAAATTCCCATATCCTACCATTTCAATCCAATTCTAATCATTGTTTAATATGAGATGGGTCCATTTGGATTTGGTGACTACTTCAGCTCCTTAAAATCAAGAAAGATTTAGAATAAAGTTGCATCCACACGTGAATTCTCAATAAGCTACTACTCATTAGTTCTTTGGACAAACCCCACCTTATAGGTAGGCTAAGAATATATACCGGTAGAGATACAACAGTGTATAGATATGAGATAAGATTTGATCAAGAAAGTTTCAACATAGAGATGCATGTTAGAACATATAATTAGAGGTATAATAACAACAAGGTAATTAAATCTAAATAAAGCTTATTAGCTATACAAAGGAAAAAAGACAACACAGTGTACAGAATTGAACTTAAGATGTTAAGTCTTTTAGAAGATGAAATCATTTTTTTAGCTGGTATCTGAAAGCTCAGTGATCCGATTAATTCAGTATCGTGCGAGATAGACTCACTAATAGGGTGATTATATGTTCCCTATTAAGTGGGTTCTAATCCTTAAGACTCGAGTTAATAACTTCTTATTAAGAATAAAAAAGTCAAATCCTTCGGTCGAACCCCTTAGTGGTACTTTGTGCTCTAGTTGCGCTATCAAACTTCTTGATTCCCAACTTCGCCGCTTAAATGGGGCTGCTTCGATATGGGCCATGGCTATGAATATTCTATTTCTAATATATAGAGATATGATCGTGGTGATGACATGAAAAAAAGTTGAAAGGTTGTTCTGGAATTGAAACATGAGTATGAATGATGATCAATGACTAGACCTCCAACTAGAGAAATGACCACTTGATGCAGGGATTATTTTATTTTAAAATTCGAAAATGAGTCAGATTGATAGTATTGATATTCTTTTTCCCAATTGCAGAGTCTTATTACATACAATGCATGCATCCAAAGAAAGCTTAAGGGTGTCTCCAGCTAACCCCATGTCCCACCAAGATCTTGAGCGTGGTTGTTTCGAATATATTATGCATATAGTACTTTATTTTATTAATTAAATATATGATGACGCCAACTTATTTTAAAGCTAACACATCAAACGCTCGACCAGTATTTAGTTGGACCAATTTGAGTTTTAGTCTTGGCAAAGCCTGAGGAAGTCAATTAATTGCCTAGGATTTTTGGACTTGAGATAATTAACTCAATTTTGACCCACAGTTAAACTTATTTGATACGTTATAGTATCGTGAAATTATAAAATTTCTACCTTGTAGTACTCCTATATCCTTAATTTTTGACTTTTTTGTTGTGTAAAATTGTAAAAGACCTGATGTATAATAAATTTTAACATATACCTGATTTGCCGTTTGAAAATTCTCTGTCAAACAGACATGGTAAGATAAGGGAGTGTAACATTTAGGTACATATTTTCTTATTGTGTCTCTTAGACATATCAAAGAAAAAACAAAATAAAAATGAAGCCAATGAATACCCGATGAGGTGATGACCATGTTCAAACAATAAAATAACAACATACTCAGTATTTTTCTGTATGTTAGGTCTGAAAAGAATATACTATGTACATAGATCTTATCCTTATTTTGTGTAAGTAAAGAGCTTGTCTTCAAGAGATTCTCGGCTCAAACAATCTGACGGCCATGTCCCTTATAAGAGGCCAATATTGTCAATGTCACTCTTCCACAAACAAAAGATAAGAATGCCACTTTTGTTCAAAACCCCTATTGCCATCACTTTCACTTAGATTTTTGATAATGTCACATAGAGTTACTACTATCATAAAAGTAATGATTGGTCTTTTAGTCACATTTTTGCATAAGGATAGAAAAGAGGCCCTTTCTTATTTTAAGCCATGTAAATGTGCAGATGTTTAGCATTGGCGTCTGAACGAGAGTAGTTGCGCATGCATTTCCACATTCCTCCACTTTCTTGCACTTTTTTTTTCCCGAAGTGTAGAGGAGAGATTACGTATGGCCCAATTCCTTTGTTAGTTTCAACGTTATCTACTCAAGGGGGATTTCGCAGCTAGTTTCTTGAAATTCTTTGTTCTTAAAAAATACAAGAAAAGTTCCACGTGCAAACATTGATGCTTCTTTACATAGTTTATTTGCATCACTTTTTTTTTTATATTCCTAATATTTTATGGATTTGAGTTTTATGTACTAATCGTAGAAAATTTTCTTGACAATAATTATAAAGTAATTACAAATAAATTTTTATGATAAGTATTAATTGATAATTTGGTAAAATAATTTTTAAATGACATGCTATAACATATTAAACTATATTGATAATAAAAACGAATATGTAAATATTCAATGTTACATAACTTATATTTGTGTTTGACGCATTTATATATCCTTCTAAGCAGAGGAGTGGGGGGTCTTAAATTTAAAATTTTAGATTATTGTAATTGGGGGTCTACCTCCGGTAATAAATGAAGAACCTTGTTTGAACGCACTTATTCAAATGGTTCAACAATGAATTTAATGAAAAGAAAAAGAAAAAGTAATGTATGTAATGTCTAAGTGAAAATTTTCAATTTATATTTTGTTAATTGAATAACACGTATGTCTTTGAGATGATTGAAAACAAGAAGAAAGAGAAATGATTTATCAAACACCCGTCGATTAAAGTTTGAAACTTTAATTTCCACATAATATCGATTTTAGATTGGGTAATCCTCTTAATTTCACTGTTGGGGACATTATTTACTGGTACTGAGTGTGGTTACACACTTAACATGTAAATTCCGATCTTTTATGCGTACAAGGTATTCTCTCTTTTTGACCTGATTTTAGATATAAATTCCACAAAGAAACATCTTACAAGATAATAATTTTGTATGGGATTCTTACACAGATAGCCGGTCGAATTTGCTGTCTAATCTTCTTAATCGCTATACATAAATCATATATATATATATATATATATATATATATATATATTACACATAAATTATACACGTATTATACATTTGTCGGATATTTTTAATTTAAACGGTTGAATGAGCGAGTACCTAAGTTAACTCTGATATATTTTATATACTCGGTAAACTCTTCGTTCCGATCTGAAATAAGGCTGGCTCCATCAAATTTATAGCAGATTGAAATTAATCACTAATTTTTCATTTTCTGAAGAGATTTCTTGATGCAAGACAAAAAGGGAGTAAATAAGAAAAAGGGGAAGGTGGATTCACACTATAGGTAGAAGCAAATCTATGATCCAATAAATAATCAATGACCAGATTTTTGGTCTCAGATTTACCAGGAAGACGAAGACAACATTGAAAACTCAGATTTTTGTCCTTATTAAACAAAGTCAGAACTATCTTGCAACTGTATGAGAAAAGGCACAAAATAATTAACCCCTTCATCTCGTTTTTCTTCTTTTATTTTTATTTTTCTGGGTAGAAAACAAAAATAATAGGTCAAACCTCATTTTTGTCATTTGTAGTTTGGTCATAAGTTTGGACTCGGATTCTTTTGGATTACAATTTACGCCAAGTTTACTTTTCTAGATCGAGGTAATTAGCAATTAAAACAGATGTAACAATAGTACATCCCAGCTAATCCTATTTTCACTATCAAATTTGTAGTGACTATAACAAACATTTTTTATATTCTAATTTTAGTTTAATATTTTTTATTGAAAATGAAGTAATGCCAACAAAACATTTATTAACAAGAAAGAAATCCCTATGACTAAGAGGACCACATTTAACAAAATCTATCACGTCGGTTTTTAATCTAAAAGAGTCAAGAGTCATATATTCCCTTTAAATCCCCAAGAGCAGCTCTAGTGTAGAAATTACAAAATATTTACAGTGCTTAAAGTTTCCACAATTTATTAATTGTTTAGCCATTATGTGTATTTAATAATTTGTTAAGTCTTTGTCATATTCTAAGTTATAAGTGATAGAAATAGGCATATAAACGTAACGGAAGCAAACACTCAAGACCATATCCTTACATGTAAACTAGATAAATATAATCAATTACGAGATAGTAATACTAACCTTTTGAAGCTACTGCACAAGTCTTCAATAATGTTCGTGTTCTCCAGGTCTACGGTCTTCTGCTGTGTATCCTGAATCTCTACGAACGTGATACTTGAGTGGCAAGTATTTCAACTCAAGAATAATAGTCCTTTTTGTGGTAATTTCGGCCAACTTTAGAATGACCCTTTAGGGTTTTTTTCTTTCTTTTATGTTCACGTTTTTTAGGTAATACCAAGACCAAAAACGTTTAGGAGTCTTATTCCTACCAAAAACGTGTAGCCAAAAACGTGTAGGAGTCTACTACCCACCAAAAATGTGTAGCAGTCTCCTAACCCACCAAGGATACTATTTTCCTATTTAATTTCCTTGTTCTAGAATATTCAGGCACAGCAGGGACCACAGATTTAATAACGAGGCTTCCTATTGTGGTATTAATTCGGAATATGAATGAATTAATCCTACCACAATAAATTACAATTTATTCCACTAGAAAACTGTAATTGCACTCCTCACTTTAATTTCGAAATCATTCATTAAAACTTATTTAACTCCCCGTGTTAAGATTACAAATACCGATCAAATAAATTAAATTACTGACAATTTAATTCATCGACTAATTTAATCCTTTATACTTCCGCTTAACTTATTTCATGTGACGGATACAAAATCCACCTGCAGGGTTTTCACATGAAAACTTTCAAGCATCCATAAAGGGATATCATCAATCTCAATGGTCAAGACACGGATTCTATCAACTAATTATTATTTCACAAATGCACTTTGCCATTATTCAATTTACCAGGAATACATTAACTCGCAGTTGAGTCGTACCTTTTAATAAATCAAAATAATGGACAAAGCACATTGATCATAACAATCATATCAAGATTAAGAGTATAAGAACATTCAATGAGCTAGAGAGGTAGTTTTATATATTCAGTACAAAAATACTTATCTCTACTTGGTCCGTCCAATACACAAAAATGTACTAGCATAAGAAGTTGGAACTGAACCATTCCCATAATCAAGATAGATTATAATTTAATCTTATGCTACAATCATCAAGATACTTTGCCCAGTTTCATCTTTGATTGTGAGCATTAACTTTGTAACTTATAAGAACCGACAATTTAATCTTCCGCGCATGAGCTAAAGCTCCATACACTAAATCGTCTACTATATAAGTAAAGGGCACACATATGAACAAATGATCTATTTAAATTAAGACTTCATTGAATTGAATAAATAAATAAACCATTGTTCTAATAAATAAAACATAATACTTTAATCAAACCACATGGTTAATAGTATATCCTAACAATAAATATTGGTCAAATATTTAAAATAAATTTTATAAAATAACATGTTCTACAGTCTGTGCTACCGCGTATAATAAACATTTATCGGTGTATGAGACTAATAATAAATGTAAAACATGCAAAAATAGGCATCTTCCCAATTAAAATGATAGTCTCATCACCTAGGTCATAATTTTGCCTCTTATCTCATCGATTACAAAAGCTATAAACCAATTAATCTCAAGTATTACCAAAATCCAGAAATATTCTTAAAAGAAAATCGATGAAAGCCATAAAAATAATTTTTGGTAAGTTACTTGTTTACCCAAGTCGTTAGAATATAATACCGAATGCGCTGACTATCTAGACACCAACCTCCGATTACAAAGCCGAAGTATGAGTTCGAATTATGTGTAATATTCTTTTTGTTCTTAAATAAATTGGTAAGTCATTCACGTGTTTATTTGTTTTAGAGCAAAAGTCAGAAAGCTTTTACTTATGTAGCGTGTTTAATTCCCACGAACAGGAAAATTTTGTCGTCAAAACTAAAATAAATTGGCAAGTCATTAATGTGTTTACTCGTTTTAGATCGAAAAGTCAGAGTGTTTGTTATTATGCAACATGTTAAAGGCAATATTATTGTTGTTCACCATTATATTATGAGTTAGACGCAATTTAAGTTAAGCGTAATCGGTCTATAAACCTCATCTTAAGTTACAAAAATGACATGAAATTAAATAATTAATAATAACACGTAAAGCGAATTGAGCGTAATATAATAGTTTGAAGGCAAATGTAATTGACGGATTACTAGATAGGATATGTTGTGATTATGACAATTGGAGTATTATGTTTATTAAAGCCGGAATCATCCAAATAATCATTAAACAAACACGTCATAGATCTATATATATTCCACAAAACAAAAACCAAAAAGTACCCAATTCTCACTATTACTAATATATAGTACTACTCCTAGTTGCTAGAGCATCCTCGATTAATTAAGTTGAGTTCGCATTGACGAAAAGACTCTTACAAATGAAACTTTTAGACCAATGATTTTTTTCGAGGACCAAGTAAATGAAGTAGTAGTAATTAGAGTTCTTAATTTTACGTATTTTAGCCATCGACACTCTGATAACGACAGAACTCTTCACACATGAAATGCAAGACTTGTGATCTTTATTGCCATCTGTTAATGTAATCCGATAGAAGATTTAGCTGATAAATCCGATATCCAATTAAACAATTTATATTCCACTGAAAAGTAACAAATGCTTCTTTAATTGTTAGTCGAGAATGGAAAAGAGGGGTAAAAGCAGATTTACCACATTTTTCAGAAAAAGAAAAAATGGAATTTGACTTTTTTGTTTTTACCGCCAATAGAAAAAATCTCTACAAAAATTAAAGACTTCACATAGTCAGACAGAGTCCTTTATATCCACAATCACTATACAATTGGCTTCTTCTCAATATAAACAAGTGACCCCTTTTCACTCTGCATCCTCCTCCTCCTCCCTCCTTTTCCTAGTTACGTTCTTCCTTTCAACTACATATTCTCTCAGAATTAATCGTTCCCTTTTTTCTTTCTGTTGTAATAGATATGCTGGCTTCATCAAAACTTTGAATCTATGAACCCACAAGTTAACGATCATGACGAGCCCGTTGGCTATCTAAACACCAGCCTTCGGCTAAAAAGCCCAAGTATGAGCTCAGATTCTGATGAAGATGGCCGCCTCAAACGGTTCAGGCCGTCACCAGAATCTAATTCAGAGGTTCGTTACATGTTCTTCCTTGGTTTGTTTTGTGTGAAGTTTTTAAATCTAAGTTGCAATATGCATGGTTGCTTTTTCTTTTTATATATAATATATATCTGCATATGGTTTTTCTTTTAGTTTTTATAAGTGTCCTTTCAGCGCATGTTTTTTAGGTCGGCACAGCACACCTTCAATTTTATTTAATCTTGTTTTTTTCTTTCTTTCTCTTTCTTGTTGTCAAATAATATCATACATATTTTTTTAAAACCAAATACAATTTCATGTTACGTTAGATCGATTGTGCTTTGTTTTCATCTTTGGCGGATGATTTGTTCATTCCCACTCCATTTGTTTTCACTTTTTGTATCTATATAGAACATAGATATAAACATCTCATTAGCGTGTAAAAATAAAGTAATTCAAGAAATTAATCAGTAAAAAACGAACCAACCATTATTTGATTTATAAAAAATGAAAAACATTTGTTAGTTTTTGTTTCTTCTTTCATAACTACATTAATTAATTATTGAATAATTACAGGATGGAGAAATGAATTTTGTCAATGAGGCAAACCTTCTAGGTCTGACACTAAAGAAGACACCATCTTTTTTGAACTTAATAGAAACGCAACTTTCAGAAGGAAAGAAAGGAAGTTCTTCTAGCAGCCCTCCGCGCCAATTAGGAAGACCAGCAGCTTCTTCTCGCAATGGAAATCAAATGAATTCTTCGAAAAATGCTAATAGAAATAGGTCAAAGATGGAGGATTTCGCTGCTGTTTCTGAAAAATTGAAGGCTTCCAACTTCCCTGCTATAAAGCTCAAGATTGGTGACTGGGAGGTAAAACTTGTTTGGGCTTTAATTTTGCATGTCATAAAATATTTTAAACAATTAAAATAATAGTAATTATTATCATTACTTGATGAAACCATAAACCTTTTTAATGATATACTCATTACTTAGCTTTTATCTGAAATTTTAGACATTGATCTTTGACAAATGAAGTAATAGTTCTTTTTATTTTTATTTCCAGTAATATAATTTAAAATGTAGGACCTGGTGATGGATACCATCTTGGCACCAATCTGTAAAAGCACCTTATTACCATAAATTTAAAAACAAGAACCGGCCGTCAAGTTTTCATATTTTTTACACAACTGATGATAAACTCTATTGCAATTAATTTCCAAAACAAAGTTTCTATCTAAACAGAATAGGCGAACTTTTTATTAGCATAATTGACTAAAACAACTATTCGCATAGCACACCCAAATCTAGATAAAGTAAGTATTTGCTACGTTAACGGTCAACATAATTAAAATAATTAATCTTTGTGTAACATTAAAATTTTAGAACGTGTCCATATTTAATATTACAAATGGTGCAAATGATTTATGATTAATATAAACCAACCATAACTAGTTTGAAAAATTGAATTATAACTGATTGATTGAAATAACTAATTAATGAAATATTTGGCAGAGAGTTTCAAGGTATGAAGGTGATTTGATGGCAAAATGTTATTATGCTAAGCGAAAATTAGTATGGGAAATTCTAGATGGACCACTGAAGAGCAAGATTGAAATGCAATGGTCAGATATCATTGCTATTAGAGCCATCATTCTACAAAATGATCAATCAGGAGTTCTCGAGATTGAGGTTAATTCCTTTTCTCTCTTAATATAGTCCTTAATTGTTTTCCTTTTGTTAAAAATATTAATGTTATTGTAATTTTGGATTTAATTATTTTTTACCACATATAATTACCATTTATACAGTTGAACCAACCACCTTCCTTTTATCGTGAAACAAATCCTCAACCGAGAAAGCACACATTGTGGCAGCAGACATCAGATTTTACTGGAGGCCAAGCTCCCACTTACAGGTTAACTTTCCCTTTCAGAAAATTAAACCAGTTACCTATATGATTCTCTATTTTATGTGTTTTCTTTTCTTTTTTTTCTGTTAGAAAAGAAAATAGTTGTAAATGATTTTTTTTTTTTTAACTTGTATTTTTCAGGAGGCACTGGGTTAGATTTCCTCCCGGAGTACTTGAGAAGCACTATGAGAAGCTATTACATTATAATGCAAGGTTGAATGAACTAAGCAAACAACCTTTCCCCAGCCTATTATCTCCTTATTTTGAATCAGATGTTGCTGAGTTTTCAGATTACTTTGACAATCGATATGGATCTCAGTTTTTGCCCAAGATGCATCATCCTATTCGTTTCTCTTCTTCTTCTGTATTAATCCCTAACCATCCAATGCATAATAAAAGGACAACGATGGCACCTGTCAGACATTTCAGTTCAAGTTTTTCAGTGTCAGGTATGAACGATAATTATTCTATATAACTGTTTAATTTAATAATATTGAGCATGCGGACATAGTGATTCACTCTAGAGGTGTCAATTTAGTCCATAAAAAGTTTAACCACCTAGACTTGGACGTGTTGGGTAAGTATATATATGTTCATGGGCTAACAGCAGCAGGACGGGTGATGTCTGTTGTGAATGCAGGTGAGAGGAGAAGTAACTATGCAAATACCGACCAAAGGAGGGTGCTTTTGCGCCAAGGACCAAACAACTCGGTGAATGTTGCAATGGGAAATCAAACTATTGGAATGTTGCCCATTTGTACAACACCACAAGCTAATTTGGGTATTACAACCCAGAATTATCAAGCTATGTATCAACAAAATGAGTTGACGGGACATAATCAAGATAATGTAGTGCTAAACTACATAGAGAACCATTTATTGAATGACAATCAAATGGCATCCTCCAACGAATTAAAACTAGTTGGAAATGCAGACTCGATGTACTCATTGCTCGAGCATCACCAAATTAAGGGAAGTGTTGATGCTACAAATAATGAACATGGTTTAAACTTTGGTTATCATATGATAGACAACAATGCACAGGATGCCGTACCGAACAATGGATTGGCTTACGCGGAGCCAATTACATGGATGGTTCCTCAAGAAACAAATCAAAATCTAAAGTTGGAACAATTTATGGAGCATTCAACTAGTCTTTCTACCTATTCTGATACAGTCCAAGGAGGTTATCCAACTACAGATGTTTACGGCGAACAAAAAAGTAGGGTTCAAGGGGAGTAGGCTACAAAAGATATCTTGTTCCATGTTTTTCCTTTTTGCAAGTACATTTTTATGGTCTTATCAGAAAGTAGATAACTTTGGGACCTCTCAAATTGAGGGGTCTCAGTCGTCAATTCTACCTTTCATCTTTCATTGGAGTTAGATGTTTTCTTTTAGCCTATGTTTCTATCGATGCAAATGAGCAAAGTCATCACTTTTGCTTTAGAGTAAATATAAAAGAGACTTTATTTTAAGTCAAGATGGAGCATATTATGAGAAGCAAAAAGAGTTCCAACATCAATAGTAAAAAATTTGTAGCTCAATAGTATAGTGTCATGACCTAATAATTCTAAGGGTGTATTAATCCAAAATTGTTAAAGAAGCAAAAAGGAAAAAACCACCTTTTCATCCTCCAAAGGTTTTTACTATTGCTTCGGATTCTGTTGCTGAAGACTTCAGGGAACACAAGCATAAGAGATCATCTTTTCAACTTTTGAATACTCACAGGACATGTTACCCGAACATTACTAACTGGGAAACATTGCTGCAAGATACTGGAGTTAATTTAGCAAGTGATTGAGGTTGATTTGTCCCCTGTTTTGCTACCGGCCATAGGCATCTGCATTCTGTCTCGTCAAACTCTCTTATTTGATGCAAACAGAACTTGTCCTTCTGAATCCAACCCTTCCTCTTTCTCCCTCTCTTGCACATTCTCTTCTTCTTCTTCTTCTTCTTCTTCTTATCCCTCTCTCTGGCTAGATTCCAAGATCTGACACAAGTTGTTCTCTTAAGCTTAATTGACAGAGTACTTGTTCAACTATTTCACTTATTTTCTTCCCAATCCCATTGTTATCCAAGATAAGCTCCCAAACTGATGTAGAGGTTTCTCATGTACAAAACATGCATCAAGACGTTATGAACCAATCAAGTAGAGCAAACTAAACTAAATGACGGTTTCATAAGATGAGCCCCTTACACTTTCCATCCTACTCTTAATTGAGTTGGAGCAATTCCCAAAACAGCTCGGAATTCGTGAATAAACAAAAAATGAAAAAAGTGCCTAGCATAATTATCTGCGGATAAAATTGGTAAATTCAGAAATAAGAATAAGTAGGCATAACTTCCAATAAGCAGAATAAATAGACATGAGTTAAGTGCTATGCACGCTAATGAGCATAGAGTTAGTATTCTTCAGCATCACATCCTAAGCAAGACACATTAAACATCTTACCATCTGAGAAGAATAATTCTGATAAACTCCGATAGCAAGCCTAAGATTCAGTTCCCATCACTGGCTCCAGTTTTATCCTGGTTATATCCGGGTGACTTGAACTGAAAGTAAAATCGGCAAACTGCTTCAAGTGCAAATTATAAAGAACCAGCAACTCCAATAACTCAAAGCAGAAATCCTGTGTCAAGTTAGCAAATCCTTAAATTAGTTGCTTCATTCTAGAAAGCTCAAATACATTTAATCAAACACTTGATAGGATATACAATAAGGACATGGGACTACTACTTTCAACAACGGCATCTTTCCGTTGTAGCATATCTACAAGTTGCAATTAACCAGAGACGGTCATGGAATTCTATGCACAGAGCAACATTAAACTCAGCTGAAGTTACTAGCAACTGCTTTATTAGTAAATAAACTGAACTCTCATTCTACATCACTAGTATCGAATGAGAGCTCGTTGTGACAGCTAGCGACCAGTGATAATAATCACTAAACAAGAGTGCCGTAAAAGGAAGTACAAACCGACCATACTTTTACTTTGAAATGCCTAAAGCTCGTCAGTCATTTGTTTTTAAAAGAATATACTCGTTGTTTATATTAAGATGGCACGGAACGAAGAGATCAAAACAAAAATTTGAAAATAAGGAACCTACTGCACCTGATATCTACAATCCTATCTCATCTAAGAACTGTTGGAGCTAAAACTAGCCAATTAATATATCCCTCCTCTTATTATGTTTAAACTCAAGTTTGCACTACAGTATAAGTGATTATAAGGTGGTTGCTTGTGATCTTCTTGTGAAGTATGTTTTATTGTCAAAATAAACGCCTTGATAAGTTGGAGCCATTCACAAATCATAGACCATCCTCCCATTCCTTTTTGAATCAACAATGTTAACAGTTATCTATTTCATAGGTCAGGTCCAGCTGTAGAATTAACATAAGCTGAGGGTGGTAGACTTAAATCATATCCTTATGCTCTTCACAACCATGCTGATCGTGAATTCAGATTGCAATAGTGTCAAACAAGCGAAAGCATTAATAAGCGGACGAAAGAAAGTATTAAACAACACCCCTTGGATGGAGTTTGACTGCTTTCTGGTCCATTGATAAAGAATACACCGATATGTTATTCTGTGGACTGATTCTAAATAAAGCTAATACCACAAAGAAGCATCTTGTTTCTTTATAACATTCATTTAAAACAATTAGAGTAAAGCATTCCTAAGTGGAACATGCTAGGCAATACTTGGAAACTAGTAGATCTTAATTCTTATGAATATAACCAACAGCACTGAATCATAAGGAACCCGAACCAAGAAGATAAGCGTATACTAGCTGGACTAGGCTCCTGGCAATAAATAGGCTTTCTATCCCACGTGATATGTTCAATTTTTAGCATGTTTGTTCAGAGGAGTTTAGCAGGGAAGAGGAGGAAGGTAGCAAAATAACAAATGCAGTAAATCATTCAGTGAAACCAAAGAAATTGCCAATAAAGTACATGCTAATGCATTTGTAGAACTGCTTTAATTAGTAGCTTTTTCCTGAGCCTTCCCCATCAATTTCTTGTTCCCAGAGTTGGACAAAAATTTAACGGCTTACCAAATTCCAAATCCCCAAAATGGTTTTAAAAAAATCGGAGTCTTTCAGCCATAAATATATCAAATTAAACCTCCTAAGGTAAAGCTGAAGCATATCACATCAAAAAGAGAAGGAACAGAAAGCTTACTCAAGTTAACGAAGAGCATAAAAAAGCTCCCTTTTGTCTGCTTCTTTGTGGCAGGAAAATTTAGAACCTTACTTTGCTTCCATCACACCATAAACCCATAGAATTGTAGATGCCTTCACAATTGATGTAGATAAGTATCAAAGCCGAAAAAAGCATATATGTGTTAGCTATTTAGCCTTGAACAAATCAATTTAAATTTGAAACTGAAGAAAGAGATAGATATGACTAACTAACAAAACTATTTCAAATATTACTAGTATAATTTTTGAAAGTGAAGAAAGACAATTTAATCAGCAATGACAATGAGGCAAAGGGAGAGTACCGAGAGATTATGCAAGCGAAATTGGATAGATTAGCAGTATATAAAGCTCTAGCAAGAAAACATACACAAACAAGAAAAATTCTTCAAAACCTATTACTGAAGGTAAGCTTTGACTGGAAAGAGAAAATAGAGGTACTAACTTTAAGAAACACAGATTCTACCAGTGGAATCTGCAAAGTTTGGTATAAATGGTTAAGTTATTGGTATAATTGTTTAAGTTGGTAATTTGTTAAATTATTGCCTATTGACGAGGATATATGATAGCGTAAGTTTTTTACCTTCAGTTATCAAAAATCTCTATATTATGTTTATGCCTGAAATATTTATTCTTTAAGATGTGACAGTCAATAAATCATATAGTGATTCTTAACTAGCAAGAGATAGCTATGAACGGAGAGTATAAGGATTTGAGGTAACATTTTTACTACTGTTTTTAGAGAAATTTAAGATTATGAGTCGCATCTTGAGGTCATGTATTAACTTTTGTTATCGAAAAATAAAATAAATTATAAAGGTGTAAGAGTATTAGAAATTAAATATGAAGAATTTGGAAATTTTTCTAGTACTTAAATATGTCCATATTTTTCATTTAAGAGAAAGTGGACTAACATTTTTGAGACAACCTAACATGAAAAGTAGGATATATAATTCCAGGATAGAAAAAGGGGGCAATTGCACCAGTACCCGATATTAATGCCACCATTTAGTCTGTAGCCATTTTGTATAAATTATTTAACTAGTACCCAGTTTATAATAAGTTACTAATATCTGGACCATAATACCCATGTAACAAACAAAAACTTGTACGACCTTCATCGCAGTCGATCCATCCAACACTTAGTTCTCAATGATTTTCTCTACAACTTAAATCGTTCTCTTTATTTTTATGTAATATTTCATTCTGTTCTCTTTATTTTCTGTGTACTTTCGTGCTTAATTATTGATTTCAGATCTAAAGCCTGAGATATAGTGGAAGATGTGATGATTCACGAAGAGCTTTCTTCGAACTGTTGTTGTATTTTGGTGAGTATTTTGAGGTGGGGTTTTTATTTCTCTATCAATTTTTAGTTGCTTATGTTGATAGATTTTCGATTTAATAAGTTGAAAGATAACTACTCGAAGCTTGAAAACGTAGAAATGCTCTTCATAAAAGTCTCTCCAGTCTCCATTTATAAGGAACAAGTTTTCAATATAAATTTTGAGAATCTCACTCTCAAAAAAGGTTAGAGTTTTTCGACGCACTGTATTGTTGATACATTTGAGTCTGAAGGTAGGCTTGATAGTTTCAAAATTTAAACATATAGATCTGAAGTTGGGTCTTGCGGAATGCCAAGATTAACTTCAGTCTGAAATGGTTAATTTCAGACATACAAATCTGAAGTTGGGGAATACGGACTGCCGACTGCCAACGGTAACTTCAGTCTGAAATGTCTAAAGTTCGAACGGCACGTGCAATATGCCAAGGTTAACTTCAGACATACAGATCTGAAGTTGGTTACTGCGGACTGCCAAGGTTAACTTCAGTCCAAAATGTCTGAAGTTCCAACTGCACAAGCAATATGCCGAGGTCAATCAACCAGTCTTCTCTAGTGCCATTCACTAGCCCTCCTAATAAAAAAAACAACAATTACTGCGCCTCAATCCCGAGTAAGTTAAGGTGGAGTGTATGAATTCTTATTGTCTAAAAATTAAGCTTATCTCAAATTGTAGCAAGACTCTGCTATGGTTTTACCATTATCTTGACTGGTTTCCCAAGCTTGAATTTATCTTCCATTCGAGCAATTTCAAGAGCCCCCTCACAAATAAGATATCCCTAATCATCCCATGACTCCAGTATTATGCCATAATCAATGCAAGTCCTTCATATAATATATCAGGAGAAAAAATACTCTTTATTTTTGATGGAATTAAATGAACTCCTATTTCAACTTCAGTTTATCGTTCTTACTCCTTTTGTTGGTTTTCAGAAAAATATTTTTCCAATTATAGCAATCATTAATCCTTTTATCTCAATATGGAGTTTAACTTTTTTAACAAGATAAATGATTGTTTTTACTTGAATTGGCAAGGAAGTAGGTATTGTAATCGGCATGGGATTCAAGTTTGGAAATTAGTGCTCTTCTGATGTGGGCATTGTAAAGAAATGCAATGTTTCATAAAACACGTTATTTATCAGATGTCACTACCTCAGGCGAACTTCAGACACCGATATCTGAAGTTTGTACAACCTCAGGCAAATTTCAGGTTTCACTTTAGACCTCGATCGATGCCTGAAGTTCGCACTACCTCAGGCAAACTTTAGAGTGACTCTGTATGAAGTTTGCACTGTCTTAGCCAGACTTCGGACACGGATATCTGAAGTTTGCACTACCTCAGGGCGCACTTTAGACTCTCATGTTTGAAGCACTACCTCAGGGCGAACTTTAGATCCCGATGCCTGAAATTTGCACTGCTTTTGGGCGAAGTTCAAACCCTGGTGTCTGAAGTTTGCACTGTAATAGGCGACCTTCAGACCTCCATGTCTGGAATTTGCACTACAACACTTCACACCTTGAAAATAGAGATAAATTATAAAATCATTCTGAAACACGGGACGTTTTAACAATTTATTCCTCTTCTGGAATGAGTAATCTAAGAAAATGAAAGCGAAGAAAAACCTGAAAGTTGAGAATCGTTTACCCAGTTGCGATCAATCTTACACCACCCCAAAGATTCGCCATAGTCTAATAAATTGAGAAGGACATCTAATGACCGAGCTTGAGGTGGGAATAACGAGAATCTTCTATAAAGAATCTTCTTTTTATACAAATGACCTGAGTTATGGGAGCTTACTCCTATGGCTTTAACACATCCTCCCTCTTGGATAAAGCGACGATAACGATCCAGTGGAGGAGAAAGAAACTTGGAAGATTTAAGCTGTGGTGACAAAAAAGTCACCTAATTAGAAACGGTGATATTTTTGACCGGCCAAGTCAAAACATATTTTAAAAAGCTGATTAGCTTAATTTGGGGCTGGATTATAATTTATAAAACTTATAATCTCTTACAAATTACACAAAGGCCCATCAGTTAAAATACCCCCACACTTTATTTCAGAATCACAAAAGTTACTCCAACAACTTCCGTCTCTTCTCTCTCATCTCGTTTCCGTCCAGTCTCTCTGAGTCTCCTTCTTCTCCGAACCGGCGACCACCGCCACTGCTCAGTTGAAAAAGCCCCAAGAACTGCTGCTCAGTTCTCTCTCTCTCTCTCTCTCTCTGCTCAGTTGTTCCTTCTCAGCAAATACTCAGGTAAACATTTTTTTCAGTTGGTTAAAAAATTTTAGGGTTTTGAATCGGGACTTGAAAATGACGATTTAGGTTAGAGAAGATGAAGAAGAGCATGGGTTTTTGTTGAATGTTGTTTGTTTTGTTGTAGTTTCGTGTATTTGTTGCACTTGTTGGGGTTCGTGAGTTTGTAAAGAGTGGTTGTGATTGTGAAATTATGGTTTTTTGATGAAGAAGAGCATGGGTTTTTTTTCTTGAGTGTGTTTTTGTTCTCCTTATCCTTGTTGTTTCAAAAAAAAGGCTTGCAATGTTGATGTTTTCCAACAACTGAGGTTACCTGTTGAATTTTTTGTGAATGTTGTTTGTTTTATTGTATTTTCGTGTATTTGTTGCACTTGTTGGATGAAGAAGAGCATGGGTTTTTGTTGAGTGTGTTTTTATTCTCCTTATCCTTGTAGTTTTGAAAAAAAAGGCTTTCAATTTTGTTGATGTTTTACAACAACTGAGGTTACCTGTTGCATAAAATTCAGCACTTGTTTGACAGTTGCAAACATCTGCTGAGGTTGCATGGTTAAAAAGAAATCCTATTTGGTGTATTTTGTTTAATCTGTGAATGAGATTTGTGATGGTTGTGTGTTTGTAGTGAAATATAGATGTTTTGTAGTTAAATTTAGAGTTTTTTGCTGTTGTTGTTGCTGTCATGTTGTGGTTTAGGAAAACTTTTGATTTTATCCAACAGCTGCTGGATATAATCAAAACAATTGTTGAGAGTTTTACAGCAATTAAAGCTGTTGTTGTAGCATATTAACAACCTGTTGCAAAAAAATCAAAACAGTTGCTAAGCTGTTGCTTCTGTTTTTCTATTTCCAACAGGCTAATATTCTGCCACAACAAGTTATAAGTTGTTGCAACATATACCTTTTCTGTTTTACTTTGAGTGTTGCACTAACCAATTAAAACTATTTTTCTATCTCGTTTGTGTAGATAAATGGCTAGAGTTAAAAAGAAAAGTAGTGAAACGAAGTGGGGAAGAAAGCTCTAAAAGAGCTAAGGTGCAAATACCTCTTGATAAACTTGTCACTGCCATTTGTCAATCAGTAGACGAGGAAAGATTTAGTGATATTGGGGCTTCACAAAGATTGGAAACCCAGCATGAAGAAGAAAGTGGAAGAAATGCACAAAGTGAAGAAAGTAGACAAAGTGAAAAAGATGATCAACAATCTGCTGTAGATGTTGAAGAAAATGAAGAAAATTCTAAAGGAGATGAAGAAGAATCAGGTGAAGAAGCAGGTGAAGAAAAAGAAGATGAAGAAGTAGATGAAGAAAATGGAGATGAAGAAGAAGGAGATGAAGAAGGAGATGAAGAAGGGGATGAAGGAAGTGAAGAAGATCCCAATAGACCTTCGATTGAGGAGGTCGTAAAGAGTTTCAGCATCGCAAAGTACGGCGTGACGATGCCGTTGAATCAAAATAAGGATTTGTCAGGTGATTTTGTCGTTAGGTCGACAATGGGCAAGGGCTTTGACAGCTTCAGGGGCATTCTCCGGCAGCAGGGCTTGGAGAAATTCTTTAGGGCTAGCTGCTTTGGGCCCTATTTAGATTTTCCCGAAGATACCGGTGCCCGGTTCCCAATGACGATGGTGTCTGAGCTGTTGAAGCGCAAGATTATTTGCGACAGGAAGGATGAGATTTGGATAAATTACTATGGCATGCCGGTTTGCTTTGGCATGAAGGAGTTTTCCATTGTTAGCGGTTTGAGATGCCATCCTTGTGAGCCCCTTTCTACTGTTGTAGTAACCAAGACAGCCATACTCCCAAGGCAGCCAAGAAATCTAAGGGTTCCAAAGCTAAGAGTGATGTCTCCCTGGTAGACTTGGTAGGAAAGAGCTACACCAACAAGAAATTGTTGCAAGATTTGGAGTCCAATATTTCTCAAAAAAGCACAAGGAGTTATTGTCCTTAGTTTGGTTTTTCCACAGTGTTCTTTGGGCAAGAGATGTCAACTGCAACATCCCGCTTGGAGTGATTAAGCTTGCTGAAGACTATGTTGCCTTTAACAGCTATGCGTGGGGTTTTTAAAGCTTCACCTTGACTGTTGAATACTTTATGAAGGAGTTGAAGCCAATGGGGAAGACACAAAATCTATATGGCTTCCCTTGGGCTTTCATGGTAAATTTCTTCAATATTTTAACCTTTTCTTTTTTTAATTTCAATCACTATTTTGATTTTTGATGGCATCTTGTTTTGTAGGCTTAGGCATTTGAAGCCATTCCTCACCTCAGGCATCAAGTCAAGGAATACTCCCAAGAAGTTACCTGCCCAAGAATTCTTAGATGGCTCGCTGCCAAGAACAACACAAAATTAAGTGTCGACCTGTTCAACCCTCCCCCAGGAAGCTGTAAGCATTAGAACACAACAGATGACTAGTTGTTGCAACAGATTTTATAATCTGCTGCAACAACATATGCATCTGTTGCAACAACTTGATAATCTGTTTCAACAACTAGGCATCTGTTGCAACAACTAGTCATCTGTTGAAACAACCTGATAACTTGTTTTAAATTGGTTCAGTTTTTTATGATTTAGCACCATTATGATATATATTCTTTCTTGTTGTAGGCTGTGCACCCATGGCTTGTCCCAACAATAAGAGAGTTGGAGATGCCATGCCTTGACACCTTTGTGCCCATAAAATCTGTGCCTGACAAATTGATCGATGGGTTAAAAGGTGATTTGGCTGGAGTGACAACCATCACTAGGGTTGATGGTGGTGGTGGTGGTGGTGGTCATGTTGTTCTTGGTGCTGGTGGTGATGTTGCTGCTTATGAACATTTAGGTGTTGTTGCTGTTGGTGGTCCTGTTGGTGGTCTTGTTGGTGGTCCTGTTAGTGGTCTTGTTGGTGGTCCTGTTGGTAGTCCTGTTAGTGGTACTGTTGGTGGTCTTGTTAGTGGTCCTGTTGGTGTTGATGTTGATGTTGATGTTGGTGGTGGTGGTGGTGGTGGTGGTGGTTGTGGTGTTGTCCCGGCAAGTACTGCTGGGGAAAATTTTAGAGATGATGATGGTGGATTTTCTCCAGTTGGTGGATTTGGTGAATTTTCTGGATATGTTAGTAATTTTAGTGGTGGATTGAGTGGTGGTGGTTTGAGTGGCAGAAGATATGCTGATGTTCGTGCCGGTACCTCTAAGGTACCCTCTTGTGCTTGTGAGTGCATTACTTGCAAAGAGAAGATGGATAATTTGAGTAAAAAGCTGGAGGAATTGGTGCAGGCTCAAGAAGCCACAAACTCTTCTCTGCAGAGGTTGATATCCAAGAGGGATATCAATCCATCAAAGAATCTTTCCTCACCGTATACTCCTTTTCATCTTCGTCGGAGGGGCAAAGCAATATCCAAGGCACTTGCATCAGCTCGATCAAGAAAATCTACTGCTACTCCAAGTAAGTCAATTGAGACTCCTCTTCTTCATGATGGGCCAAAAGTTCTAAAGAAGGCAGACATTTTCAAGCCAGTACACGCCCAAAGAAGGAAAACAGTTGAGAGTGCAATCAAGTCAAAGAAGAGTGGGAAAACCTTGTACTCAATGCATGAATTTGGAGCAGCAGACTTCAAGGCATTGACAAGCATGGAAATCTGGTAGGAGGATTGGATAAGATTCAACACTTGTATATATCTCCATATATCTCTGTGATTCAATATGTTGTTGCAACAAGTAGATAATCTGTTGAAACAATTTAAATAGTTGTTGCAACAAGTAGATAATCTGTTTCAACAAGTTATCAATCTGTTGCAACAAATACATAATCTGTTGAAACAATTTGAAGCAGGTAACTAACTGTTTTACTACTTCTCACTTTAGTATGTAGATGAAGTCCTTCTTCTCATGCGATTAAGGCAAGTGAATTTCCCTGAGTACTACGATTGCAGAGACATAATCTTGGATCTCAACTTTTACAATAACATGTCGAAGAGGTACTCAGAGTTGACAAAGGATAGTACAGTGCCGGATGCCGTGCCTCTGAAGGTTAGACTTGCTAAGTTCACCTGGGATGATGATATGATCGATTATTGTAGAGGTGTTAGACCCTACCCAGGTGGCTGTTCATGGGCTGGTGCGAAGAGGATCTTAACAGTGATGAATGTTAATGTTGCACATTTTGTCACTCTCGAGTTCATGATTGAAGAGGGAGTGATAAATGTGTATGACTGCAACGTCCCTGTCTACGAAGAGTCTGACTTCTTTTGCTTCATGGAGGCGGTATTGGAATTGTGGCCCAAGTTATTGCAACAGAGTGGCATGTTCGCACATTTACCTGCAAAGTTACTCAATGAATCGTGGGAATTCAAGAGGCTAGAAACTCTCCCCCGCAATGTCACTGGTAAGGCATGTGGTTCGTGGTCAATTGCTTTTATAGAGGCTTTGCTTACCGGCACAACTTTGACAAAACCCGAAAGTCTAATCAATGACAACTCAGTTGGGAGAATGCAATGGAGATGGGCATTAGGTATCATTGAGAAGGTGTTGGAACCCTAAGATGGGTTGATAAACAATTTGATATTTGGGTTGATAAACAATTTATTATTTATGCGTTTTTTATGTAATATAAGTATATATTAGGTGTTCAGTACTTTTCTAAGACATTTTGGTAAGTATATATGAGGTGTTCATTATTTAAGTTGTGTTCAAGACATTATGTTCAGTAGTTCCAGCAGTTTAAACATATGGCTCAGTTGCTGCGATAAACCTAACTGCTGTTGAAGAAGTTTCAACAAGTTGATAATTTGTTGCAACAAGTTTATGGTCTGTGGCAACAGATGATTTAGTTGTTTGAACAAATCTTCCAGTTGTTGAAGAAATTGCAACAACTGACACATCTGTTACAACAAGTTTCTAATTTGTTGAAACAGATTTACTAGTTGTTTCAACAAATAATAAATATGTTGAAACAAGTTTATGATCTGTGGCAACAGATGATTTAGTTGTTTGAACAAATCTTCCAGTTGTTGAAGAAATTGCAACAACTAACACATCTGTTACAACAAGTTTCTAATTTGTTTAAACAGATTTATTAGTTATTTCAACAAATATTAAATATGTTGAAACAAGTCAAATATCTGTTGCAACAGGTGAGTAACTTGTTTAAGTTAGGAACATTTAGTATACAATAAGTATTATTGGAGGAGTTTGACCATACATACTGAAATTACCATTTAATCCATTAAGGATGTTAGTAGATAAATATAGTGATCACTAAATATCATTGAATCTCTTTGTTTAACACTAGATATCATTGGTTCCCTCTGTTAATAGCTAAACATATGTGACTTATATCGTAGTTGTTGCAGCAATTTCATGATTCGTTGCAGCGGTTGCAAACCTGTTGCAACGAGTACATAATCTGTTGAAATAATTGCATAACCTGTTGAAGCAGTTTCAATATCTGTTGCAACTAGGATGTAATTTGTTGAAGCAATAACATAACCTGTTTCAACATGTACATAATCTGTTGCATCAGGTAACATAGCTGTTGAACAAGTCATATCACTTGTTGGATGAAACAAGTGAAGGAGTTTCTGCAACAACTCATTCCATTTGTGAGGGAAAACTCAAAACACTATAGTCATGTCATTAAGTTAAGTTTATTGCTGCAAAAGCTCCGATTACTGGTTGGCAAAATCCCAACAAGTGACACAGCTGTTGCAACAGAATTAGTACTTGTTGGAACTGTTCAGAAATTGCAACATATCATTTAAACCAATTTTACTAACAGAAACAACATAAAAATATCATAAAATCCAATTTAACAAACACAGACAATAATAATTATTATTATAAGACATTGCAAATTTAACAGCTATGGAACAATTTGGTTTGGGCATGTAGTTCTTTTATGGCCACCTGTTTTGCATATGGAGCATTTATTTTTCCTCGTTGCAAGTGATTCCCCGATTCCACGCCTCCTCTTTGTCCGTCTTCTTCCGGGTTTGCTCGGATCAACATGTGGGGGAGGTATTTCTCTCTCTAAAATCTCCATAGGAACTTCCCAGGATTCTTCAGAAGGCACGGGATTCATTTCCTTACAGTATGCGATTACGTAATTCTCCACCCTGTAATACGGAGATGAGCAGTCATAAATCCGCCTTCCAAAGTCTTCACCATATTGGACTCGAAGCGCTGCCATAGCATGTGGGCAAGGTATTTTGTCCAGGTCAAAAACTCTACAAGTACAAGATCTTCTTTGCAGATCGACTGTTGCAACTGAACCGTGGCCGGTGACGCTGAACTTGTAGTTGGCAATTTGATGGGCCAATAACTTATTACTCAAGTTGATAAATTTTGATACTTTTTTTTCCATTGAGGGAACAAAGATGGTTGGGGAGTCGATGAACTCCATACGCCTCTCATGAAATTTCTCAGTAAACCTCCTGTTTATGGAATCAAATAGAGCAGTAATGGGAAATTCTCTTTCAACATTGAACATTGAATTCACCGACACAGCAGCGTTTGTCGTCATAAAAAATTATACCTGACAAATAAGTATATATTATTGTTGGACATGTGACTGAGGCTAAGCTGTGTAAAAAAATCACAACAAGTACAGAAATGTGCAAATACCTATTCCCCGGGCAGAATGCCCTGCTCCATCTATGGAATCCAGCGCGTTCAAGATGTTCGGCAGCCCTAGGAACCAAATCTCTGATTTGATTGAAATGGTCATTGAAGACATCAATGCTGTATGCTTTTGCTGCTTTATAAAATTGAGATACGACCGCCCCATTATGAAAGGTGGTTCTCAGATTTTCCCCTAGGCGCCTCATGCAAAAACCATAATGACATGTAGGGAAGACAATTGAAACCGCCTTTTTGATACTTGGATGCCTGTCAGAAATTATGCACAACTCAGGGGTGTCCTCTATATAGCTGCTCATTTGTTCAAAAAAATACTTGTACGAATCATCACACTCCTTGTCCACTACACAAAATGCCACTGGAAAAATATGATTCTCCGCATCTTGTGCGACTGCTGACAACAACACTCCTCCGTACTTGCTCCTCAAGAATGTCCCATCGACAGCTATGACTTTTTTCATTTGCGCAAAACCAAGAATCCAAGCATTATAGGCTACAAAAAAGTACTTGAACTTCCCATTTTCATCGACCTTCAATGCCGTCTTACTTCCTGGATTTGCAGAACGAAGCATATAACGGTACGCATCAAGCACCGCATACCCGTGCTCATGTGTCCCCCTTGTCAAAGCCTTTGCAATCTCCATGCCCTTCCAGACCTTCCAATAACTTACCTTACAACCCAAATCTGTACGGATCGATTGCCTCATATCTTTTGTAGACGGGCCTTTACCGTAAGGAAACTTATCTTTGAAGTATTCACCAATAACTTTCGCATTAGCGTGTGGATTATGGCTCGTAATGTGCTCAGAACCACATGTATGATGCTTTATGTAGGTTCTGATACAAAATCTGTCAGAACTTAAAAGCTTCACAGCCCTCAGCCACCACTTGCACTCCGGTTGTACACATCTGAAGCAATACACAGTACGCGAATTAATCACCTTCTTGATTCTAAAATCTTTCTTCAAGCAAGAAAGTTTCAACCAAGTGGCTAGTTCTTCCTTGTTCTTGAATGACATTCCTTTATAAAAACCTGTTTCATCATCTTGAACATGGCTAGACTGCATTGATTGTGTAGTGCCCACTGTATTGCTCGCAACTTCAGGTATAGGGATCGGGTCAGCCCCACTTCCATTATCTGGGTTGTTCACATCCACCCCATCTAATTCATCATTTAACACATCTTGTTGGTTTTGAGATATATTTTAGTTCTCTACCGGGCTTCCAATAACGTATACCCTTAAAATGGCCCTAGCTACATCATTCAAATAAGCACGCAAACGAACCTGATCGGTTATCTTAAATGGCAAGACCCTCTAATTCTCAAAAGAGCTGTGCATGTAAGTGATGGCAAGATCTTTTAGTTCACAAGTTAATTCGCAATAGGTGATGATTAGGTTCACAAAATCATTGAACATAACATCTCTTTGGACAGTCATCACTATCGTCTCTAACGTGTCACTACCCTTCCATCGCCAAATATATCGATTATTCTTCTCGATCCATTCACCATGGCAATCAACCCCTATTGTTATTGAGTCCTCCATTAGTGGTGTTCCAGGTACCTGAATATATTTTGTTTAACAAAAAATTGGTCATGAGAGTACATACCAATCTATAACAAAATGAACCAGTTGCAGCACTTGTTCCAACATATTATTAACTTGTTGCAACATGTAATAAAATTGTTACAACAACTCACTAATCTGTTGGACATGGCTTCAATTTTTTGGGTTCTGTTTCAGACAAAAACTGAAGCTGACTCCAACAACTTCATAATCTGTTGTAGAAGTTGCAACAACCACATTGCACGTTGCAACAACTACAACAGCTACTGTAAGTTGTTGGAAAATCAGTAGATTTATACTCAGGTGAAAAATCGAAATAAAAAGCATTGTGGTACTTACCAAATGAGCGAAAACCACCACTCCCAAGTAATTGCCAGTGCTGCAGCAACAAAATCCAGTCAAAAAATTACAAAATCGGATGGTCACGTTTTTTTCTTTCTTGAGCAATAATGGCAGACGAAGAAGAAGAACAAGAAGAACAATGGAATGAGTTGTGAAGTAATTCCCACTGCTACACGAATGAAATCCAGTCAACAAAATTGCAAAATCAGGTGGTCTTGTTTTTTTTCTTTCTTGAGCAAAAAACAGTCAAGAAGAACAAGAACAAGAAGAAGAATAAGAAGATGTAGAAGACGAAGAAGAAGAAACGAGTAGCAAAATAAGAAGAAGAAGCAAGAAGAAGCAGCAACAATAAGAAGAAACGAAGCAAAAAAACAGAGGCAAAAATGGTGGAAACGGCGCAGGGGCGGGTAATATTTGGCGCGCTTTTCCCCCAGTAGGGTTTATGTGGGTTGGGTCAAAGTGTTAAAAATAAAACTTGAGTTTAAAATAGCTACACTAAAATCTCTGGGCTAAAGTGTTAAAAAGATAACTTTGGGGTGAGTCAAACCTCCCTTATCACTAATCCAAAGTTTATCACCCCTACTCAATTAAAAAGACTAGAGTTACTCCAACTCAATTTTAAAACCCATTTGTCACCTATAATTAAAAGCCCCTGGAAACTTTTCCAAAATTGACTTGCTTGAAAAACCCTATGCCGATTGAAGTCGGATTATATTAAGATGACAGCTGTGTTTGGCCCATAGTTTGAGACTTACATT
The DNA here is from genome assembly GCA_002018475.1 of Nicotiana obtusifolia. Taxonomy (NCBI): domain Eukaryota; kingdom Viridiplantae; phylum Streptophyta; class Magnoliopsida; order Solanales; family Solanaceae; genus Nicotiana; species Nicotiana obtusifolia. Next base: position 63,564 of record MCJB01012285.1, read on the forward strand.
GTCTTATTTGATGATTTTTGACTTGCCGTGATACATGTTAATTTTCGGAAAGTTTAAAAATAATTTTTCAAAGAAAATTTGATTTTTAAATTTTAAAATTATTAGAGTTGACAATGGTCATCATTGTCGGTAAACGATCTCGAATTGGTGTACGAACGATTTCGGTTGATTCCTATGATGATTTTGGACTTGTACGCATGTTTGGTTAGGGTTCCGGATGACCAAAGGCTGTTTCAACGCTTATTGTCAAAAGTTGAAATTTGAAGGTATGAACTTTGAAATCTTTGAGTTTTGATGCTTGATTCTTGATTGTAGTTGTTATTTTGACGTTTGAGTTTACGAGCAAGTTCATAAGAATTGCGATATTTGCATCGCAATTGCGAAATCTGAGGCTTAGGGACTGGTTTGCATTTGTGCTCAGCTGTCCGCATTTGCAATCAGCTGTTCGCTTTTGCGATCATTACAATTACGAAAAATTGTGATACCTGCAACTGGGTAAAAACGAGGATTTTGGGATCTAGGTCGTTTTATTCCATCCTTGAGGCATAAACTCCACATAAAGGCAATTTTGGAGAGGAATTTCTTCTCAGCTTCATAGGTTAGAAGCTTTAACTTATTTTTGTTCAATTTCCATTACTTTTTCATAGATTTTCACTACTAAACCTAAGATTTTATAGAGTAGAAATAGGATTTTTGGGTAAAAATTTGGGATTTATATTTTACAGATTTAGACCTTGATATGAGGTTGAATCTCAAAACAAATCACATATTTGGACTCGGAGGTGAATGTGCAATCGTGATTTGGTCTAAATTTCAAATTTCGACCACGTGGGCTCGGGTTGACTTTGTGTTGACTTTTCCAAATAAGATAAAGATCTTTTTGGTACTAGGGTAGTTCTTAAAGCTTGTTTTGACTTGTTTGAGTAATATTTGACTAGCTACAGGTGGTTTAGAGGCTTGTTCTAAAGGAAAAGTTGTGTTGATTGTTGAATTGTGTCAGAAAGAGGTATGTATCTTGGTTAACATTGATTTGAGGGAATTAGGATATAATTGTGTCTAATTTCTATGTGTTCTATGTGTTGGGGGCAGCGTACATGCAAGGTAACGATTGTATATGCATTTTCCAACTTAATGTTGTTTGTACTTCCCACCTTGCTTGGTGTTGACGACCAATTTCGACCCCCCCTTTTATGATTAATTTACTTGCACTTAATAATTTTCAATAAATATGTTGAAGATATTTTTAATTAATAATACCTATTTTTATATAAAATTAAGTAATTAATGGTGTTAATTTAGTAATTATATAATTATAAACATATTACTCTTTCTATTTCTGAAGCTATTAAAATAACTCTCATATTCATTACATAGGTTTATAATTAATTGAACAAAGTTATTTCTTAATTTTGGTAAAAGTAACTCATTATTTCAAAACAAGCCCGAAATTAGTGTCACAATAGAAAATAGGATATTTAGTAATCAATTAGATAATTATAATAATTAATAGTGTATTTGATGATTATAATTCTTATTAAATTTTTTGAAATTAATTAGGTTCATTTGAATTAATTTTTAAAAGGTTAAAGACCAAAATGCTACAATTGCAATTGCACAACTAAGTACAATGTGGCTATTTGTTAAATCAATTTCAGCCAAAAAATACTGGCCCAAAGCATTTGACCTGGTCCAGGTCCACCCCTCCCATTCCAACTTGGCAATCCGGGCCACCTTCATTGAGCCAATGAGCTCGCACCATGTCACCTCTTCACATCACTCACAAAAGAAACACAACCAATCCAGGTCGTCCATCCTTTAGGTCGACAGCCCATGTTTTATCTCATTTTTCCCTTTAATTTTAACACCCCATCAGATTTAATCCCAGTCGTCCAAATACAAGGATCCGGCCTCCATATTTCCTCATTTTAATTATTTAACCCCTAAATTACCAGGGCCATTGATCAAAAGATCCAACGGCCTAGATCCCATCTCCCTTTTAAACCTAGAGACTAACCCAACTATCCCCAAAACCCTAACCATTCTTCTCCTTGACTCGGACGCCCCCTTTCCCCTTTCCCTTTTCATTCTCTCAACTCCCACAGATCTAAATCAACCAAAAGCTTGAACAAATCCGTGCAAGGTCTAAAATCAAATGCAAAATCATCTCTTTTGTCTTCCGATCCCGCGAATCTTGCCGGTTACTCCCCGTTTCATTATACGAATTTAAAAGCCTTAGTTTGAAAACCTAGACTCAAATATGAGTCTTCAGATTTCCTTATGCCGCGACCAAATCAGAGCATGCATGAGCATATCTCAAGATTCATTATGTTATTCGAGGTCCAGAGCTCAAATGCAATGACCTCTAGGTTTCGGGGCTTTGTCTGATGGGCTTTTCCTTCAATGGTCGATTCTCTCCCCTTAGGTAAAACTATTACTGATTCCCTTCTATCTTTTAGATTTTTCTCTTGATTTTGCTTCCATCATCAACTCATCGTCATCTTCCACTCACCGAGTTTGATTTCTGTTGAATCCTAAGGCATTGAATGCCACTATAAAAGGGAGCCTTCAATGCTCTCACCTAACAATATAAGACACACAAAAAAGTCACCTAACAAGCAGAAATACTACTTAAACCTCATGAGTAGCAAAATCAGGCTAGGGGTTCTAACTAGGTTCTGATTTCTTTCCGGTTTTGAGCTTTACACTGATCGGAGTTTGAGTTCCCGATTCTTAATGGCTAAGAAAGACTCTTGTTTCGTTTGTTGCTCAAAAGGAGGTTAGTGTACTTGACCTTTTCCCCTTTCTTTTTTAATTGTTGAAACCATGTCTACTCTGTTACCTTTTACTGATTATCTCAGCTTATGATATTTGTTGTTAGTTTATAATTGATTATCTCTGTTCATGATGAGTTGTTATCGATTCATAATGTCATTGTATGGTTCAAGTGAATACTAGTCGTTTATTGTGTGACCTTAATGCGTATTGCTCTAGATTAAATAACCTGTACGATCAAACTTCTGTGATTAACTAAAGAACCTTGATGATTCTTTACACTCGTTCTGACTATTCTATTATGAGCTTCATGTCTACCTCATTGATTCTCCTTTAGTGTTATTTATTGATCTGTACTTGAAATTATTTGTCTGATAAAACCAAACTAAAAAATGGATATGAACACCTAAGATTAAGTATAGAGCTGTCACTTTTAATTCAAGTATAGCAGTTTATAATGCTTGAGTTGTTTTCTTCCCTAATGTGTTCTTCTATGATCCTGTAACTTTAAAAAGACCAGTGTAAAAGTCTTCTGTCAGCTCCCATAATGTCACGATCCAGAATTCCCACCCTCGTGATCGTGATGGCGTCCAATACTTCACTTGCTAGGCAAGCCAACATTAACTATACCTATTAACTATTTTTAACAATTTACAAATTACATGACAATAATGAAACCGAATAGTTTGAAACAAGGCAATAAGCTAATAAGTGACGAAATTCAAATACAAATCCCGGAACTGGTGTCACGAATACATGAGCGTCTAGAATACTATAGGTAATGGTATGAAATAAACATAACTGTCTGGATCAATATAAACAACTAAAATGAAGTGGAAGAGGGCTTCAGGGTTGTGGACGCCGTGCAGCTATACCTCAAGTCTATCTGATAGCTAGATCCGAGCAAGTCTACTGAATGCTGCTGGGAACAACTCCAAAATCTGCACAAGAAGTGCAGAGTATAGTATGAGTACAACCGACCCCATGTACTCTGTAAGTGCCTAGCCGAACCTCGACGAAGTAGTGACGAGGCTAAGGCGGGCCACTTACAATAACATATACGCAGTAACAATAATAATAAAAGGGAAGGGAACTAGGAAGTGAAAGTGAAGCAGTTAATTTATGAAAATAAACTTAATCCTAACAATCAGAGCGACCAGAATATGGACCTCGTAAGTTCATATAAAAATGCTGAAAACTAACACAATAACAACAACAAGTACAACACACACAATCCGTTGCGGCGCGCAACCCGTTTCCACCGTACACACACAATCCTTCCTTATTTCACCTTAGCATCATTTATCAAATATCAAGAATCACGTATACAATCCATTGTGGTGCGCAACCCGATCCCACCGTATCATCATAATTCTCCCTTATTACACCATATTATCATTTTTCAACATCAAGCATTACATACACAACCGTTGCCGGCGTGCAACCCGATCTTAGCATATCAATATAATCGATATCAAAATCCTCCCTTATTTCACCATGTCCCAAACTGTTGTGGCGTATAACCCGATCCACAAATAATTTCATTAAACATAGTCAATCCAATAACTCAATTTACAAGAAAAATCTCTACAGTTAAAGGATATGACAACGAAGCAATAAAGGAATCACGTACTAAACAAAGGAATGCTTCAAATAGAACCAAAAGAAACAAGACAAGTCAAGTACGTGACCATTAAGGTGTGTAAATAAGATAATAAAGGCAAGTAGCAATTAATCACGGATTCATGGAAGGGACGGACAATTCAATACAAGAATAATTAATGACAAGTAACAAATTACGGTATGGGAAGCAACTAAAGCATGTAACGATTAGGGCATTAAATGAGATAATTCATGAAATATGAGGAATGACATGGAATCAATTATTTTGACGGCGTATATATACTCGTCACCTTACTTATACACCGTTACACACATCACATAACATATAGTTCAAGGGTTCCTAATTCCCTCAAATCAAGGTTAGACCCAACACTTACCTCGCTCCGCAACCAAATAAAAGCTCAACCGGGGCCTTTCCTCTAAAATACGCTTGCAAACTAATCGAATATAACCAAAATCGGCTTGATATCATCAAACAATACTAGGGAAATAAATTACAATAGATAAAGCAAAGATCTTTACACATTTTCCAAAAAGTCAACAAAAGTCAACCCCGGGCTTGCTTGGTCAAAACCCAAGATTCGGACCAAAACCCAATTTCCCATTAACCCCGAGCTCGATTATATGATTAGTTTCAAAATCCGACATCAATTTGAGGTCTAAACCTCAATTTTACAAAAATTCCCAACTCTACCCAAATCCCTAATTTCTACCATGGAAGTCCTAAATTTGATGTTGAAATCTCATGAAATGTAATGGTTAAGTGAAAAAAAAGGATTAAAGTCACTTACCAATGAATTTAGGAAGAAAAGTATCTTGGAAAATTGCCTCTAGGGTGTTTAGGGTTGAGAGATTGTGAGAAATGAGCTAAGTCCCATTTTCCCCTTTTTTTACCCATTTGCGGATGTCGCAATTGCGATGTCATGTTCGCAATTGCGAGCATCAGAAATGCGAGACAGGGGTCGCAAATGCGAACCCTGTCTCAGAGCTACAAAGGTCACAAATACGACATTTGGTTCGCCAATGCGAAACCCCAGTTTTCACAAATGCAGACCAAACCTTCACAAATGCGAAGGTTACCCAGGAACACACTGAGTCGCAAATGAGACTATGTCTTTGCAACAATGGCAACTGTTCATTCACAAATGCAAACTTTTTCCTCGCAAATGCCAAGCTATCTAGTCCAGCCCATGCTGGCAAATGCGAACACTTGTTCGCAAAAGCGAGGCTCGCAATTGCAAGCCAGACCTTGCAAATGTGAGATCTGCAAACCACACTAGCAACAAAGAAGGCATCAGCTATCTCCAAAGTCCAAAATCAATCCGTAGCCTATCCGAAACTCACCCGAGCCCCTCGGGTTCCAAACCTGTCACGACCCAAAACTAACCTGTCGTGATGGCGCCTATCATGGTACTAGGAAAGTCGACTACGTAGACATTTCCAACACTCTAAGGCTTTGAAAGATACGAAAGCAGTTAAAATTAAACAAAACCTTTTAAAAACAGAGTAAGAAATCATAACTCAATACAAACTCTTTCCCAAAACCAGGGCGTCAACAAGTACATGAGCATCTACATAAAAACACAGTCTAATACACCATCTAGGAAATAAAAACTGAAACATAAAATGAAAGATAAGAAGGGAGAGTCAAGTAACCGCCGTGACCGGAGGCACCTGGATATGCACACGAGGTGTAGGATGTAGCATGAGTACAACCAACTCAATAAGTAACAAATATAACCTTTGGACGGAAAGGTAGTGACGAACTCAGTAGGTATAGTTCAATATAGAAATAACAGTATAGAAATGTCGGCATGCTTTGAAGTTCAACAATTAAACTCAATTCAAGTAAGATAGATCAAATTCTGAATGATGTGAGAAGTATGACCTCTCTACATCTACATGCCAATGCACATGCTGTATGTGATGCACCATGCTGAAAGCCTCTTGCACTCACACTCTCAGAATACTCATTCACTCAGTACTGTATATGGCCAATCCAGCCCAGGGATAATCCATCCCATATATATATATATATAGACATCAACTGACAGTCAATCACTCAGTACTGCATAAGGCCAATCCAGCTCAGGAGAAGATCCATCCCCAAATATAAATGATTCGGACAAGATCTATATCCAGGGAAGATCCAATCCCTCAATATAATCAAATGCGCTCACTGGGGGTGTGTACAGACTCCGGAGGGGCTCCTTCAGCCCAAGCGCTATAATAAGCCAGATCCAGGCATAAATCAATAAACATGCAGCGGCGTGCAGCCCGATCCCATAACTATCACTCTTAATTAGGCCCTCGGCCTCACTCAGTCAACATTCTCTTCAGTCTCTCTCTCTCGGGCTCACAATGTTGTGAAACTAGCCCAAAAATGATGATATGATATAGCAATAAATAGCAGCGGAGACTGAGATATGGTATGCAATGAATAAATATGACTGAGTACGAAATTTCAATGAAATCAATAAGTCAACAACGAGGAAATGACCACTATGGGTCCCAACAGTACCAACATTAGCCTAAACATAATTTCTAGCATGATTGGCAGCTCAGTTACTTTATCACATGATGAAAACACGGATATCAACAAGATAAATCCACTATATAGTTCCATGCAATCGACCGGGTCACAATTCTTATGGTGCACGCCCACACACCCGTCACTTGGCATGTGCGTCACCTCAACACCAATCATATAACACAAAATTCGGGGTTTCTAATCCTCAGGGCCAAGTTTAGAAGTGTTACTTACCTTTATCCGGGCAAATCTACTCCAACACACCTTTGCCTTGCGAAACGGCCTACGAATGCCTCAAATCTAGCCACAAACAATATGGTACAATCAACATGGGCTAAAGGAATCAATTCCATAAGAAAATACTAAGTTATAAATCAAAAGTCAAAAGTCGACTCAAAAGCCAGCACCCGGGCCCACGTCTCGAAATCCAATAAAAGTCACAAAACCTAAAAGCCCATTCAACCACGAGTCCAACCATACCAAATTTACCAAAATATGACACCAAATCTCCACCCAAAATCCCCAAATCAAACTCTCTGATTCTCTAGCCTCAAACTCCCAAATTCCACCTTAAATACACACAAACTAGGTGGAAAAATCAATGGGGAAACACAAATATTGAATAAATTAGACCACAAGTGACTTACCTACCTCAAGGAATCCCCTGAAAATCCTCTCAAGAATCGCCAAATCCCGAGCTTGAAATGTTTAAAATGGTGAAAAATCTCGGAACCCTTATTTATAAAACACTGCCCAGGCTTTTCGCACCTGCGGCAAAATAACTGCACCTGCGGAACCGCTTTTGCGGTAAAATCCTTCGCTTATGCGAAAATCACTTAAATCTCCAGGGCCTGCCTCTGCGCTCCAGGTTCCGCACCTACGGAGGTGTTTCTGTGGCCCACTATCCGCTTCTGCGGAATCAGACCTCGCCCCTCAACTCCGCATCTGCGAAGCCTTGCTCGCACCTGCGGGCTCGCAGATGCTGTTACCCCCTCGCACCTGCGTCCTGCCCCAGGCTGACCCAGCTCCGCACCTGCGTAAATCCAGCTGCATCTGCGGCATCGCACCTGCGCCAATCCCTCGCAGGTGCAATCACACGAGAAAACTCCCAGCTTCAGCAATGCACTAAGTCTCATTTTCGATCCGTTAACCATCTGAATTCAACCCGAGGCCCCTCGGACCTCAACCAATTATACCAACAAGTCCTAAAATACGATACGAATTTAGTCAAGCCTTCAAATCACCTCAAACAACATCAAAAACACGAATCACACCCCAATTCAAGCCTATTGAAATTAAGAAAATTCTAACTTCTACAAACAACGTCGAAACCTATCAAATCACATCCGGCTGACCTCAAATTTTGCACACAAGTCACAAATGAAACCACAGACCTACTCCAACTCCCAGAACTCCAATCCGAGCTCGGTAACCATAAAGTCTACTCTCGGTCAAACTTCCAAATTTTCAACTTTCGCCATTTCAAGCCTAATTCAACTATAGACCTCCAATTCATTATTCGGACACGCTCCTAAGTCCAAAATCACCCAAGGGAGCTGACAGAACCATCAAAACTCCATTTCGAAGTCGTTTACACAAAAGTCAACATCCGGTTAACCTTTTCAACTTAAGCTTCCAACTTTGAGACTAAGTGTCTCAATTCATTCCAAAACCTCACCAGACCCGAACCAACTACCCCGGCAAGTCACATAGCAGTTATAACGTAAAAAATGAGCAGTAAATGGGGAAATGAGGCTACAACTCTCAAAACGACCAGTCGGGTCGTTACAAAACCAAACATGCACACAAGTGTAATATATACAAACTTGTTCACACAATCAAATCACCAAAAAAAACATCTAAATCTATGAATCAATCCTCAAAATGAATGAATAAAGTGAAACTCAAGAACACTAGAATCACGTTAAAGCATCCAAATCATACCAAATCATTCGAATTAACCAAATTTTGCAGACAAGTTTCAAATAACAATACGGAACTATTCCAAGTTTTAACACCAAAATTGGAACCCGTTAGCTAAGAAGTCAACTTACAGTTAAACTTAGTAATTCTTCAATTTTCAAAAATGCTAGTTTTCAGCAAAATGAGTCAAAACAAGTTAGGGGCTTCCGAATTCAATTCCGGACATACGCCCAAGTCCCAAATCACAATACGGACCCATCGGGACCATCAAAATACTGATCCGGGTCCATTTATACAAAATATGTACCGTAGTTAACTCAAGTCATTTTAAAGGCAAAAATTCACATTTCTTCAAATTTTCACGTAAAGACTTTCCAGAATAAGACACGGACTATGCATGCAAATTGAGGACACTAAACAGAGCTAACAAAGGTCTTGGAATGAGAAAATAGAGGCTAAATGTCAAAGTAACCTATCGGGTCATCACACAGAATTGTTTGATCACATATTTAAGTCTCATTGTATGAGATAATACCTTAAGGTAACTACACTGAGTTCTAATGAGTCTCCGCAGTTAAGTTTTTGTCTGCTGCTATATACTTAGCTTAAGCTATGCATAAAAATTTGATTGACGTTGCACCTGTTATGGTTGAGTATCATATGTTGAGTTAGGTATTGTTAAACTTCATCATGCTAGACTAATATACATAACTTATAACTGAACCATGCTTACTTAGTATAAAACTCTCATTGTTCTGGACCACTACATTCACTGCTAGACTAATCCCATGTTGTTTGGTGCTCAATCATGTTGTAATGTTGCAGTCTGGTTAGACTGTAGCATTTACATATTTGAATTCCATATATTGAAAGTTCTGTACTCATCCTTGTTTTTAAAAGGGACTTCTGCTTGTTCATCATGCTTGTGACTGTGCTTCCATATCATTGAAACCTGCTAAGTTCGTTGTAATTTACCTATGGACTTAGGAGAGGCTATCTAATGTTTATCTGACATGTTTGAGTATAAGATTGTGCATTACCTCCTAATGAACCTAGTATGGATGTGAGATTCTTTAAGAACCATGTCACCTGCTTAAATGAGGATCCATTTGTTTGCTTAAATAACCCTGTTAATACACTTTAGAGATTCAGAAATGGGCTGTTAATTCATACACCTAGTGAGAAGCTAAGGTTTGATGTATGTGTGTGAACCTATGCTAAGTTTGAATAGTGTTTGATAAACTAATGAAGTATCCTTGAGAATGTTTAAAGCATTGACAGTGCACCATGTATTTTTTGTTTGGAGTGTGATCTCTATGATGTTATCTTGTTGTCTCATCTTCATGATATTACTCTGTATAGCTTCTGTGGAAGGTGTATATACTTCTACATTGTTGTTGTTGTGTTGAAATTATAGTGTATGCATCATTGGCATTTAAACCTATAGGCAGGAGTAAGTGTGAGTGATTAAGGGTATTTAGGAGTAAGATTTGGTTTGTGGTTAAGATACTCTCCCTGACATAAGGACTGCTCGGAGTCCTTGAGACCCTTGTGAACTTAGAAGTGACAGGGATCCAAAGGGTGTCTTGGCCGTGAATAGAATTTTACCTTAAGCCTTTAATTATTGACATTTGCTAATTTCTTTAGGTTTAGTGTTAAATGGAAATAAAGGTTTCACGATAAATTGCTTTACTCTGATTGACTTCAATTAATTTGCATTCTTCATTACTAATGATTGTTATAATTTTCTCTTGGGCTTTACAATGATGTTATTTGCATTTTAGTGTTGTATTGGGCCGTATGTCTAATGACTTTCTCTTTCGTTTTGTACATGTGTCTGAATTGGGCTTACTGAGTTCTCAAAGAACTCAGGCCCAAATTCTTGCCTGAACCTTGGAGTCATCCGAGCTGCTGCTGTTTGTTTTCGCTCTCTGCTAGGCCTAATTTCCTTCACGCCCAAACCAAGAGTCCATTTCTTTTCCTCTATCGCTTTAATAGTTTGCTGCTATTTGTTATGTATCCAACACTGACGATATTTGATTAAATGCTTTCTTTTATTTCTTTGAGTTATATTAACAACCTAGGAAAGCCCTTAATTTGTAGGTAAAAATGTAAGTAGTATTGCAAATTAGTAGTAAATAATTCTAATTGTCAATCACTTATATTTAGTTCTCAACTCTTACTAGCAGTTTTCATGAAGGTTTTGAGAGTTATAACGGATTTGCAAAGTCAACAGCCTTTCTTTCTAAAAACAAGAAGAAAATCAAACAATCATTAAACGATTTCCAAAAGCGGGTTATTTCTACAAATCGACAAATGCTGATGCAATTAAAGATCTTCAAACGATTTCTTCAAATTTGAATATGAGATTGAAATCAACTTTCAAAGTATATCTAAGCCCCATTTTCCTAATAGTTCTTACTTCAAACAAATAACCATTTGGTTCCGAAAATCAAATGCTTTAAACTTAACCCAGTTTTATTAGTAAGTGTTATAAATCCATCTTTTCTAAACACTTTTTCAATTGTATAAACACTTTCAAAGGCTTTTCTTTTAAAATAAAAGCTATACTTTTCAAAGTATATACACTACTTCTCTTTCAAATTGATAAGTTTTAAAACATTATATAAGGTAAGCCGTACATTTTAAGCACTAACTAAGTAAGATATAGACATCTAAATTCCCCAAACATAGTCTAAGATCTATGGAGCTACCTTAGGTAGATTCTAGGTGGTACCTAACACCTTCCTCTTAGAAGAACAAGAAACCTTACCCAAATCTCACTGGTTAGCAGACTAATAGGATAATTATATTAACAATTAAATAGGTACCCTAGTATACCTTTAAATATTAGGTGGTGACTATTTTTTATCATCAACAGGGAAACCACTAGTTGAATCTTGTTTTGATTCGTGCAAAATAGGGTGCAACAACATGGCGACTATGCCGAGGAATACACTTAGGTTTTGACCTTAGCAGACTTAGAATAGACCTGGAATTTAGGAATATTTGTTTATATGTTGCTTTAACTGTGCGTAATTTGCAAATATGTGTTTACCTACCTTACTTGTTCATCGTGCACTTACCTGCTTACTTTATTGCTATTGATCTTATCTCAATATTTTTTTTAAAATCCAAATCCACTAGGCAGTGTGCCCAGGGTTAATTTCATAAATACAAAGTAAGGTACAATAATGGAGGGGGACATAAACCTTACCTCCCAAGATAAAATGTGTACATTCTTGATCATCGAGGGATGAAAATCAAGTATGCCTAGAAAGCTATGATGAGTTATACCTATGATGATGTAATGATTGTTTATCTTATAAGATCGATAGACGATCATAGTTACAAAAACAGTGTGAAGTGAATCTAGGTCAACTATTCAAAAAAGTACATGTATTCCTAAATCTACTAAGTAAGTGGGTTGAAATAGTATCCTCCATGTACAACTGGATCTACTTCTAGCAAAATGAGGGAGTCGTCTAGGTGATGTATCATATATTAGGTGATAACAATCTTCAATTTTTCTTTGGCATTGATAGCAAAGAAAGCATAATTGAAGATAGCTAACAAAAAGTGGCCATGTAACTGGGCAGTAGTACTGGTATTGTCTAAACTGTGTGGCAAAGGGGAGAGTTGTCTTCATCTTCCATTGAGTGTGATGATTAGTATGCTGAAGAATGTCCTGCTGGTGAAGTCTTATAAGCTGGAAGTGCAGGTGAGGAAAGTTTGATTTAAGGTTTTCCTGCACTGGTGGCTTCTGTTGTTGTCTGCTGCTGCAAAGGTGAATGTTGCTGAGTTGATGATTGAGTTCTTGGCTTTTCATTTCTGTGCTGAGGCAGTCTTGTGTGCTACATGTGTCTTCTAATGAATGTAGCTCTTTCTGAACCTGGTGCAATGCTGATATGACTGTTCTTCCGAGGCTGCTGCACCCCTTAGAGTTTTCATGTATATTCCTATGCCGCTGCTGATTTCCTTGTGTCTCTATTGCTTGTAACTTCTGTTGTATTTTTGTGTCTTGTAGCTTCTTTTGAAAGTATGAATGTCTGTCTATGTTGCTACTGTTGCTGTTGGTATTACTGCTGATGTTCCTGTTGCTGTTGTTGCTACCACTGCTGCTGCTACTGCTATTGCTGCTGCTGGAGCTGTTACTCGAATATTTGCTCAGCATATTTCCAATATTTCCACACACAATGGCACATAAGGGTTGTCTTTTCACCCCTCCGAACTTTCTTTACAAAATTCTTTAGTCTCAGAGAATGGCTTTGTCGGGACAACTGACATAACATCTCGCAGTATTCAGTCTAACTCCAAGAATTAGGAAACACTCTACTCTAGCAAACATAGGTCATGCTGCATTAACCTTAGATGAGTTGATCCCTGCCATCAAACACACAGTTAGGAAAATCACCTTAATGTCAACGGGTCATGCACCCGACGACATGACTTTTGTGGAACGACAAACCAATCATGACAAGACGCTAAAGATCCGAAGTAAACACTTACTAAAACCTCCTCTTTTCACCCTCCCTCAGAATGGAAATCAACCGCAACATCCTTAAAATCAGCATGGTCGTGGGAGCACCGCACAAGCTAAAATAATGGTGGAAGAACATTCGCCGAGAACATTGAGATGAGATCAGGACGCACTTAGGAGCATTGACCGCCTTACTGAATATACGGGCTGACAAGGTTCTCACCAAGCTGTTGATAGAATTCTGGGATCCTGCTAAAGTGGTTTTTAAGTTCGTTGACTATGAGTTAGCGCCAACCTTGGAAGAAGTCACCAGCTTCATAAAGCTGCCATTCACTAGAAGAAAGTCAGTACTGTCGGTTACTATACTTGGCTACAAGTTCTTCGACGCCTTGGGATTAAAAAGTAGCCGAAATATGAGAAACATTGAAGATAGCTGGGTGAGCCTAGATAAGTTGTTTGAAAGGTTTGGGCATCGAGAGAGCTATGAGTGGTACCTGGGGGAGTTTTAGTGTGATCAAGATACCTGGGAAAGTCTCCGCCCCATAGCCTTCTCTTTGGCGCTGCTAGGACTGCTGGTTTTCCCATGGTCTTGGCAACATTCCGGGGTAATATTCAAGTCACCTTGGTGCCCATGATATTGGCAGAAATGCTCCGAGCTTTGTCTACTTGTTCTAGAGGTTTCTATTTCTTTAAGGGTTACAATTTGTTATTCCAAATATGGGCCACAGAGCACTTCTTTCAATGAAAGGCCACATTTGACTACTTTGTGGGTGTTAGCAATATGATTCGGAGTCACAATGAGAGAATGCGGCACTGGCTGTCACCACATGGACAAGAGAAATGGAGAGAGATGCTGACGCATTTGAGTGGGGAATGGATTAGCTGGAAGCTTTCGTGGCTGAACGACAGGGCAATTCAAAGGACCCCCAGAAGTATTTCATAGAGCTAATAGGACTCAAAGTCATTCGTCCATATGCACCCCCACGGGTTCTCAGGCAATTTGGTGTGATCCAGGATGTACCCCTTTGGACAAGAACAACTCTGTATGAAGATGAGTATAACGGGCAGATCTTGATCCCAAGGATAAAGAAACTTCAGGAGGAGCGAAATGATTTAATTATGATGCCAATGTGTCAGAATTTTGGTGAAGACTATGTCTGGATCAATGAAGAGGATGAGTTGGCCCGACCAAGCAAAGAAGGGGTAGCCTGGTTGGAAGATGTAGCAACAACCTTACAAATCTATCACAAGGTCTTGCCTTATTACCTTTGTGACTACCTCCATGCATCGCCAAGTGGTCCCAGGGTCAGTTGATCATATGCTGCCACCTCTGGAGGATGATGATCGAGTGGTTGATGTATACAAATTAAATCCAAGACACAACTAAAAGAAGATCCAGAAGAAGAGCCCAAATTCAATGATGATGAAGAAAACTAAGAAGAGGAACCGAAAGAGGAAGAAGATATGGGAGATGATTTCGGGGATGGTTACTAGTGGCCAGTTGATCCTTTCCCTATCTTGCATCTTTCATCCCATACCCTTTCATTTCCCTAAGGGAAAGCTATAAGCCCATTTAATCTTGTGAATGTTGAAAGCAATGTAGTCCTTGTTCCTGCCTATTACAATCAAAATATTATTAATAAAAACCAAAGTTTGATTCGGATCTAAATGTGTCAAATCTGACTGTTTGTCAAATATTCACGACATAGGCCTACCTCCGACAAAGAGAGTTCCCTCGCATATTAGGAAACACGCTTATTTGAATATGTGAACTAACTTCTCTATGTGCTCATATTTGTGCAAACACTGAAAATGACTTATATTCTTCTTTCTCTTTTCTTTTCTTGCATTACTTTATTATTATCCCCCGAAACAAAGGTTGGTTTGTGTTGACTCGAAACTGGCTAAACCACCATACCTGAGATCAAAAGGGATGATGTCTACGACAGATGACCCGACCAGACACGCTTTGGTAATAGCTAATAGCCCAGAGCAATTGGGAGAAAAGAATGATAGTAAGAACGATGAACATGTTGCTAGAATGGCACAAGAGATGGAATCACTAAAAGAGGAAGTACAACACATTCTAGAATTGGCGCATCTGGCTGTAATGACTCTCCCACAACCATCCTGTATTCCTTACCTAGATTCGATCCCCGATCACTTTCCTTCAACTACTCGCCAAGCAAACAGTACCCCAACTTCAGTCACTGCAACCCAGGTTGTGCCCCCAGTAACCCCTGCAAACCCACCAAATCCTCCTATACATACCCCTTATGTACCAAATTATGTTCAGACAACAAAACTCACTAGTCGCTACTAACACAGTTCATACCTCTCCTCATGACGGTGTCACCTTTAACAACATTCAAAGCTAGCACATACCTGGGGTATATACCGCTGCACACGAGCAATATGTTCCACCCGTGTATGTCGTTTTAGAACCTACCCTCACAGCGCCCGTCACGGTCAGGTTGGCCTATGAAATTGATCAGTATGCTAAAATGGAGCGGGAAGAGAAATATGAAGAGGAAGAGTCGGTATCCGAATAGTTGCGAGTATTGAGGGAACAAATGAAGAACCTTCAGGTCGCTCGAGGGAGCGAATGTAATGAGCCGACCGGTCTTTTTGAGTATAGTAGTCCCCTTCCTTTATTTATTACTCCTCTATGTTATATTATGGTTATGTGACTTGCCGGGGTGGTTGGTTTGGTTTCCAGTGAGATTCGAAGTGAGTTGGGACACTTAGTCCCAAAGTTGGAAGCTTAAGTTGAAAGAGTTGACCGGAGTTTGACTTTTGTGTAGACGATTCTGAAATGGAGTTTTGATAGTTTCTATAGTTGTATAGTGATTTTGGACTTATGCATATGTCCGGATATTGACTTGGAGGACTGTAGGTCATTTTGACTTGAATTGGAAAGTTGGAAAGTTGAAGGTTTGTAAGATTGAGAAGTTTGACAGAGAGTTGACTTTATTGATATCGGGTCCTGATTTTGGTTCTAGAAGTTGGAATAGGTCCTTTGTGTCATTTGTGACTTGTGAGCAAAATTTGAGGTCATTTGGAGTTAGTTTGGTACGTTTCAACATTAGTTTTAGAAGTTGGAAGTTCATTAGTTCATTAGGCTTGAATGAATATGCGATTCCGAGATGCGAGGCCGAGGTTGACTTTTTGGATTTTCTTTAAAGATTGCAACTTTATTATGCAGAATAGTTTCCTATGGTTTGTATTTATGATATAAAGTTATTTTAGCTATTCGAGCCATTCGGAGTTGGATATTTGCTGAAACGGCTTACTAGTGGACTGAGTTAGCTTGCATGAGGTAAGTATCTTGCCTAACTTTGTGTGGGGGAATTACCCCTTAGGATTTTTGGTGGTTGTGCTATTTGTGATATGTGAAAGCCATGTATGCTAGGTATATGCGGTATTTGACCGATTTAGGCTAGTTGGACTCTTTTAATGACTTTTATTGAATTGTGATAGCATGTTATAGTTTCATTGTTAGTCTACCCTTACATGTATTAATCTACCCTCACATGACTTATTTGACAATGTTAACACTAGTTACACCTTTCACTTGTTAATTGCTCTTATATGCTTTAGTTGAAGTTACTGTTTTCCTTATTGTCCGTTACTTCTTTAATTGTTGAATTGGTTACTTGAAGTTGTTGTATTTCATGGAATAGCTTCTTGTTGAGTCATTCGTGTTGAAGTTCTAAAGGCCATGATCACATTGAGGAAAAGTTGTTAATTTTTCAACTACCATTCTTGTTGAGCTATTCAATTTCAGTTTGCTATTATTGAGACTCTTGTACACATTGTGGTTGAGCCATGGTGTGGAAACATTGATATTATTGATTCTTTTGACAAGTTGTGGCATTTGGGCACTTGAGGTGCAAGTTGTGATATGTTGTTATATTGATACACGTGATGATATAAATATGGGGTTAAAACGGTGTGATAAGGTGCGCTAAAATGCGAGTAGCTATTTTGGGAAAATGATTTTCAAAACTAAATGAAAGGCTTCCCCAGTGATATAAGGAAAGATTGTGAAATGAGATTATGAGGCGGTACCTCGGTTGTGATTCTTGTTGTTATCTCTCATTTACCTCACTTGTATTTGTCCGCATTATTTCCTTGATGTTCTTATTATGTATTCCTTCCTTGTTGCGTTTATTTCTTTAAATTCATTTGTAGTCTACCTTGTTGTATTTCTTTATTGCCTATTCCTTGTTTACATTCTTAGACGGTATTATACTTGTTCAATTTCTTTTTCTTATCCTAGTAGGTGTCTTGACTTGACCTCATCACTAGTCTACCGAGGTTAGGCGTGATACTTACTGGGTACCATTGTTATGAGTACACTTCTGCACATCTCTTTGTGCAGATCTAGGTACCTCATACCAGGCTTGGCACCAGTGAGTAGAACTTCTAGATTGGAGACTTCAAGGTATACCTGTCGGCGTTCGCAGGCCTCGGAGTCACCCTCTGTCCTGGTTTTCTATTGCATACTCTTTATTTAGATAGTGATGTATTAGGAATGCTTCATTATACTCGCATAGAGCTTATGACTCAGTCTCACCAGATTTTGGGAGTTATTGTCAGTTGTATTGTGGAGTTCTTTTATGATAGTTGGCTTGTTTAAATTTGAAGTTCTATTATTATTTCTGTTATTACTTCATGTATGTTAGGCTTACCTAGTCTTAGAGACTAGGTGCCATCACGGCATCCTACGGTGGGAGATTGGGATCGTGACAACGGAAGTCTAGGTTACGAGGATTTGTGAATACACCATGATGTGGACATGCTGGTAGGGTACAAGCCTCCAAAATTTGACATATTTGATGGGACATATGATCCCCATGCACACTTGGGAGCCTATTGAGATAAGCTGGTTGGGGTAGGAAGGACTGAGAAGTTAAGAATGAAGCTATTTATAAGGAGTTTGACAGAAGAGGCACTCACTTGGTACACCTGCCAGGATCCCAGAAATTGGAGAGAATGGCAAGGATATGTCAGAAGACTTCATGAACCGTTTTTGGTTCAACACAGAAATTGCTCTAGATAGGTTCGCCTGGTAATCTTGCAGAAGAAGCCGTCAAAATCATTTTAGGAGTATGCCCATCGTTGGAGGTCAGAGGCTGTCAGGACCCAGCCCCCGCTAGATGACAATGAGATGACCAAATAATTCATTAGGGCTCAAGAATGAATATACTTTGAAAAGATGATGGGCATGATGGGGCAGAAGTTCCCCGAACTTGTTAAAATGGGAGACTTTTTAGAGGAAGGGATTAAGTCAGGGAAGATACAATCCATGGCCGCATTGCAAGCAGCTAGCAAAGCAATTCAGTCTGGTTGGATAAGTAGTGGAAAGAAGAAGAATGAAGAGGTATCATCAAACATACCTTATTACCAATCTAGTTCAACCCGCGAAAACAACTCTTACCCTTTGAACACCCATTCTCCACATCAAACTACCTATGCTCCAGTATACAACAAACAACCATAGTACAATCCCCAACCTCAATATAACCCACCTCGCTCCCATACAAATCTAAATCCACCACAACCATGCGCTCCAATTGTAACGACCCGATCGATCGTTTTGAGATCTAGTGCGTTGTTCGATGGTTTGAGGCCTTGAGTAGATTCACTTTATGTGTATGACTTGTACCATAGTTGGAATTTAATTTCGGGAAGTTCAGAGTTGATTCTGACGGGAAATTCTCAATTCGGAAGCTTTAAGTTGGAAGAGTTGACCAAGGTTTGACGTTTGAATAAACGACCTTAGAATCAGGATTTGAAGGTTCCAATAGGTTCCTATGATGATTTTGGACTTGGGCGTGTGTTCAGATTGAGTATCGGGTGGTTCACGAGTATTTCAGCGCTTATTATGGAAAGTTGGCATTTTGAAAGTTTTAGAATTTCATAAATCTGGTTTGAAGTGTATTTTGATGTTATCGATGTTCGTTTGAGGTTCCGAGCCTTGAAATAGGTTCGTATTATGATTTATGAATTGTGCGTAAAGTTTGCGTTATTCCGGAATGTTTAAGTGTAATTCGGACGCGTTCGTCGAAGTTTGAATGTGTGAAAGTAGAAAGAAGGTTCTGATTGCCGATTAGTAGTTTTGATTATGTTTGGTGTGATTTGAATCCTCGAGGGGGTTCATGTTATGTTTTTGGATTGGTTGGTGTGATGGGATGGGGTCCCTGAGTCCTCGGATGTGATTTGGAGTGGTTTCGGACAGTATATCCTTGTTTTGCAATTGTTGGTGCTGGTGTCTTGTTTGGTTCTTCGCGAACGCGAAGGGGCTCACATGTTCGCGACGAAGGAATTTTGGGTTACTGAATTTTTGCTTATCGCGAACGCGACACAGAGGTTGTGAATGTAGAGAAGAGCTGTGGAAATCTATGCGAACGCGACACGGAGGTCGCGAACGCAAAGAAGGCTAGGTGGCTACGATGCTGAAGGCCTTCGTGAACGCGAAGGCCAGAAGCAGCTGGGCATTGCAAATGCAGATGGGTGGTCGCGAACGCTATGAAGGCGGGCTTGGCAGAATTGATATAAAAGCAGGATTTTTGCCCATTTCTCTCATTTCTCTCTTGCTTAGGCGGTTTTGGGGTGATTTAGAGGAGCCATTTTCATCATCAATCTTGAGGAAAGAGATTTCTTTACATTGTGAGTTATACATGGTTTATATACTCGATTTTAGCATGGAAATTAGTAGAAATTGTGAGATTTTGGTATAAAAACTAGATATCATATTTTTGGATTTTGCCCATGAAATGGGACTTGGAATTTTGATAAATCATATATTTGATTTCGTGGCGTTATGGGTAAAGTTTATCTTCGAACTTTCTTTGATCCGGGCACGTGGGCCCGAAGGTTGACTTTGTTGACTTTTTGAGCGAATTTGCGGATTGTTATAAATTATTTAATTATGAGTATTAGAGTGTACTTTTATTGGTTAACACATTGTTTGACTAGTTTCGGGTCGATGGGATCTGATTGAAGAGCTAGGGAGGCATGAGAGCCGGTTATGAAACTTCGGAACGAGGTAAGTCTCCTGTTTTAATTGTGAGGGGGAAACTACCCCCTAGGTGATGTAATTGTTATATGCTACAAGTTGTGGGTGCTACGTACGCTCGAGGTGACGAGAGTCCGTACGTAGCTAAAGCATGTTTATGTCTGGGTAGACTTAGGACTTTATCGTGTGATATTTGAATTGTTTGGACTCATTTTGCTAGCTTAGTTAATTTAAATTGATTTAAAAACACACACATACACACACATATATGGCTGAGCTTTATCACCTTGAGTTGTTGCCAAGACACCTGTATCTGTGTTGTAAGCACGTGCCTCGTGATTCGATAAGTTTCTTCCTTTCTTGTGGAGCGGGCTGAACGCCTCGGTAGTATAATAGATGCATCCATGGTTCGTGCCGCTCGACCCTTGGCAATGTACACATTATTCTGGATCAGGCCGTACGACCTCGGCATAATCGTGCGTTACATCGCTCGCAGTCCGAATATTCACGAGATTATCCTTCCACTGATGCCTGGTATTTCATATGGTATTCCTTATTCATTTGATATTGGCACTGATATTTTCCAAGCTGTTGAGTAGAATACGAGATTAAGATATTTATATCGTTAAAGAAATTTTGAAAGATTATGTTGGTTACTGTTTTATCCCACAATTATTGTTCTGCTTCGTATCGGTTTAGGATTTAGCATACTGCTTTATTCGACCTCTAGTAAGTGTTGATGTTGGTCTCTCGTCACTACTCCTGCGCGGTTAGGCTAGATACTTACTGGGTACGCGTTGATTTACGTATTCATGCTATACTTCTGCACTAAATGTGCAGGATCTGACAGGTTTAACTTGGTGGACATCTGGGCGCGTAGGAGCAGCTGCTGAGGAGACTTTATGATGAGCTACATTTCAGGCTACGTACCGCAGCCCACAGAGTCTCCGTCGTAATATTTACTTTATCCTGTATTATTTACATTCCAGACAAATGTTGTATTATTGTTGTACTCCTTAGTAAATGCTCATGCACTTGTGGCACCGGATTTTTGGGGATATTCTAGTTGGTGCTTACGGATTTTCATATTATTTTCACCTTTTATTTTATGCAATACTAATTGTGTATGTAACCGTGAATTTCAAAGGTGTAAATTTCCTTAATTAGTAAAAGTTTATGATTTCAAAAGTAATAAAATGAGCAATTTACTTGATAGTTCATCGTTAACTTGCCAAACGGCGACGTTGGGCGCCATCACGGCCTATAGTGGGTTTTGGGTCATGACAGCTTGGTATCAGAGCCAGGTTCACTTGGGTCTCATGAGTAATGAGCAAGTCTAGTAGAGTCTTGCAGATCGATACAGAGATATTTGTACTTATCTTCGAGAAGCTCTTCCCTTCTTGATTCCCCATCTTGCGATTTGATTCCATTGAAGCTTATGTCTTCATTTCCTTCCTACTCAATCTTATATACGTGGAGCACTTGTTATCAATTTGGCATCGAGGAGTTGTAATGGTATTGCAGATGTGGTGCATGATGTTTCTCCCTGCACATTTGATTGCGCTATTATTGTCACTTCGTGGAGGGATGTTCTATCATTTTAGCGCAATGTTAGATTTGCCTACGGTTTCGCGACTATGCACGATACATTATGATGTTCATGAGTGGTTGTCGCACAGTGTTGGTGTAAATGGTAAGGTGCTTATTTATGTGTCACCACAATGAATGACTCAAAATGAGGACTACTCGGTTCATGTTTTAGAGGTTCAACATTTAATTACAATGGAGGAGAGGCAATTGGACTATGGACGTTCAAGCCTTGGTTGACGGAGTAGCGAGATCAGATATTTTCGAACTTGGTGGAAATTCTGATTTGTGATATGGTGTCATCGTGCTTGTTTGAACGCATTAAGGCTCGTCGATGTTATGGTCTTCTTTGGTTTGCCTTCGGGGCAGGGTGTTGTGAAATGGTGCCTGAGAAGCGGTTGTCAGAGATGGCGGTGTGTAGCGGTTTCAGAATCGAATTAGTGTTTTTGATATTGATGGCTCGGGAAAGATGATCTTTGAGGAGGCTTAGAGTTGGTAGCAATTTATTAGTTCAGGTGCTACAGAGATGGATTTTGATTTGAGGCAGTATTTGGGCAGCGAAGGATGAGGAATGACATGGTGGGAGGTGTCTTGCGGTGGTTGAATTGTTAGCAGGCCAAGTATAAACAATAGAGGCCAAGAAGTTAGCTTAAGGAGATGGATTTATCGAAGTGGGAGTGGCAGAGTAGCTTATGGATTCTGTGGTAGGATAGCCACATACTTGGAGGAAGTTTAGAGCGATTTGGGGATCATGGTGGTCAATTACTAAGTCTATAAATTTCATTTTGGACGGTGGCTACTGTACTGAGGAAGATTGAATATGAAGAGAGGAATTTGCTTGAAAGAAGAGAGGTGTGAAATGCTTGATTACTGTTTTTGGGTGCAACCTGACTTCGAGTTTGGAACGTATGGATGGACTTTCAGTGGATGCTAATGGGGAATGAACAGACTTTTATAGTTGGTGGATGAGCATGGGCTCAGGAGGGTTTGCTGATTTCATGGTAGTTGTAACCAGGGCAGTGTCGTTGGAAGATGTCAAAATGGAATTCCACAGGTGGGCTATCTCCTATGAGCAGGTTAGCTGTTGCGTGATTCTTGACGAAGTTCTAAGAAGAGTTCTAATTTTAACATAGCTGGAGGCATGTGCTGGGATATGAGCTTGGATCGCTTGAAGAAGATGGTGCGACTGTCAGATGGTGGAATGTACGATTGTGGTTGATAATTCAGAATATTTTATGAAATGTTTAACATGAGATTGCGAGAATTTGGCGGGTTAATGGTGCGAGATCATGGTAATTGAGAAGGAAGAATCTTTATGGGTTCTAGATTTATGTGATTGTAGCTTAAAGCTAAGTGGGGTAGCCCACCGTCCATGATTGGATCGCGTGGTTATCTGCTTGTGCGGTTTCTGGTTATCGTTGTATTGGTGGATTATTTATGAGTAAATCGAGGAAAATATAAGGGTTAATTCAGGTAAAGAACTTGATGAATGTGTGCTATATTTTGCTTTATCGATTCATGTGCAGGTTTTAGGAAGACTCAGAGTTTTTGCTTCTTGTGAATCTGATGTACAAGGAAAAGAATTCATCCAGTTGCTTCTTTGGGAGTGTTCATGTGCTAACAGAGCATTGGAGTTTGATTATATTCGGTACCAGGTCAGAGAGGGTGACCCTCAATAGTGGCTCTAATGGGTTCAAGGATGTAAGCGCGGTGTCTAAGGGTTTTGGGTTCGTAGCGTGGCTGAAGATAGATTTTTGCAGCAGAGTGTGAAGAATACTTAGGGAATTTCTATGTTATCATCGGGTCTGCGGGGTAGTTCTGGAGGAATGGGAGAAACAGCTTCGGATTCATGGGAAGTCTTGTAGAATGGGTGTACCAGTTGGTGATGCTATTGTGCGCTTGATGAGGGTATGAGATGGTTCATGGGTATTGAGACGATATGGTCTTGTAATTTGGGTCACTCGGGATGAGTGCTGATTGAGTCTGTTATGTTTTTGAATGGAGCTATTATTATTTCTAAGGCAAGTCATGAGTAAATTGGAAGAAGTTGGGTCGGGTTAGTAATTGTTTGAATCAGCAGGATTGTGGCAATGATCAGTTCCTTCGGCGCATTAAGTTGTACAGGTGGTTTGTGGTTGAACATGCGGGCTTGAAAGCCACCATAATTTGATCGATTGGAGGTATTTAATAATGATGGCCTTGTTATGTATAAATTAATCCCGGAATAGTTATGGCGGCTTAGATCACAACTTGAATTCTATGTCTTTCGCGGTTATGAGAAGTTGGTTGTGTGTTTTGATTTAGTCTTCTGAAATGAGTTAAGTGAAAGGTTTCTATCCAATGAAGTGTTTATTCTACTAGTAGTTCAGGGGTTACGATGAATTCTTGTACTCTCGCGTAGCCACATGATAGGTGCAGTGAGCAGCATAAGAATTGGAAGTTGAGGATCGAGGTTGTGGGACGGTGTTGATAAGGATGTCACGAGCTCGGATGAGCACGGGAGAATTCAGATGTTAGAGCAAGCTGGCATTGAGAATGGTGTCCTGTGTAAGGGGCATTGTGTATTGATTTGCGGATTCTTGATTTGCTTTACAGAATTTGTACGTTTGGTGGTATGAGGTGCAGACTTTGCTACTTGGTGCGGAAGGTTGTGGGAGCGTATCCCACGGGGAAATTTGTATAAGTGTGACATCTTAGTCACTTGATTGTTAAAGATTGAAACTAAGTATGGAGATTCTGGTACTATCGCTAATGTGAGAGTTTACGCCTGAAAAGCGCTCTATCAATTTGGTTATGGACTGTGGTAGTTTGGTTCGGATTGGGCGGCTGCTCATGTGTGTCATGAATAGGGCCATTATGGATCCTTGAGAGGTTGTTGGCCTAATATGGTATGATCAGGATCGGTTTGAGGTCCGTTGGTGGGTCTAATGTGAATGTGTGCTCTACGTCAGGTTGGATGTGTTCATTCGACATATCATTGCTTATGGAGGAGTCTTTGGGCGTTGGATGTTATCCCCTTTGTCGGCTATTCCATATAATAATCTATTGTGCCAAGTTGGTTATGAGACGACTTGATTATTCGCACATGTGTTGTTATCTCGTGTAGCTTGTGGTGTTATATGAGCAAGATGGCTCTCGAGATGCAAGTCATCTATTGCACCTTAGTCGTGCTTGGGTTTTGTAGCGTATGGCGCTATTTGTCTCCCCAGGGATTGTATTATGCACTTGGCCTGCTTGTGGTCGATATTCGGGTATTTCGTAAATATAAGTATTTCGGCTTGATGGGGGTTTCCTTATTGATTGTTATGTGTGGATTAGGTGGCATGTCTCCAGGTATACGTTGGTTGGGTCAAGTGGCATGCCGCCACGGGTATATTGTTTGGATTGGGTGGTATGCCGCCACGGGTATATTGTTTGGATCGGGTGGCATGCTGCCGCGGGTATGTTGTGTGGATTGGGTTGCGCGCTGTAATGATGTAATGTTTGGATCGGGTTGTACGCCGCAACAATGTCATATTTTGATCAGGTTGCACTCTACAACAACAAGATGTTAAGTAAGATTCTTTATACTTATTTTGTGTACCCTTGTTTTCCATCTCTGAGATAGAGCAATAAAATCGGTTTGGCCGTTTTATTAGTTACGCGGGCTGGTAATTCCCTGTAAGAGTTCGTTCTTCTTTATGAGTCATATTCGAGTTGTAGCTTATTGGCGCTTTGATGGCGCTGCATAAGATCTTAGACGGTGTTTGAGGTGGCTTATTGCTCGAGCGGCTTGTATTGGTTAAGACGAGGTTATTGGACTTGAGATCAGCGTGGTCGAATTTAGGTAAGGTACATTAAACAAAAAATATCATTACTCAATTCAGAATGAGGTAATGGTTCTTGTCAGGTGAAGAGACCCCATGATATATTGTTTTGGCAGGTGGTTATGAGTTTCTACACTTCTCTTTTGTTGTGGTAGTATTGCGAGAGTTGGAACAGGGCTTACATGCGTTACGAGGCATACTGTGGGCATCAGATTCGTGAAATTTCAGCTATTTTGTTGGAGGATGTTATTATGGGCAAACAACCTATGTGGTGCATGGTATGATTTCAGAATAGGTGTATGATCATGTTTCGGTACAGTGTGTAGTGATTGATGCGGTGTTCGTATGTTAGAATCGGGCCTCGTGGAGAAATCCCGATTTTGGAACCTGGTTCTAAGGCTTATTCGCTAAGAATAAGGAAGGATCTTCAGTCTGGCTTGAGCTAATGGGCTCACGTGGGTTGTGGTGGCACGGATAGGTGCACGAGGTGTTGAAAAGTGATTTTGGACAACTCCGGAATGGTTCTTGGCACGTTCGAGGGCGAACGTATGTTTAAGTGGGGGAAAATGTGACGACCCACCGGTTGTTTTAAGCTCTAGTGCGTCGTTCAGCGGTTTGGGGACGTGAGTAGCTTCACTTCATGTTTTATGACTTGTACGATTAGTCAAAATTTAATTTTGGGAAGTTCGGAGTTGATTCAGATGGGAAATTCTCAATTCGGAAGCTTTAAGTTAGAAGAGTTGCCCAAGGTTTGACTTTTTAGTAAACAAACTCGGAATCGGACTTTAAAGGTTCCAATAGGTTCTTATAATGATTTCGGACTTGGGTGTGTGTTCGGGTAGAGTATCGGGTGTCCAGGAGTATTTCGGCGCATATTATGGAAAGTTGGAATTTTGAAAGTTTAAGAATTTCATAATTTTCCTTTGAAATGGATTTTGATGTTATCGATGTCCATTTGGGGTTTCGAGCCTTGGAATAGGTTCGTATCGTGATTTTTGACTTGCACGCAAAGTTTGGCGTCATTCCGGAATGTTTAAGTGTAATACGGACGCGTTCGTCGAAGTTTGAATGTTTGAAAGTAGAAAGAAGGTTTTGATTGTTGATTTGTAGTTTTGATGATGTTTGGTGTGATTTGAGGCCTCGAGCGGGTTCGTTTTATGTATTGGGACTGCTTAGTGTGATTGGATGGGGTACCGGGAGCCTCAGGTGTGATTCAGAGTGGTTTCAGACAATTTTTCCTTGTTTTGTAACTGCTGCTGCTAGTGTCTAGTTTTGTTCTTCGCGAGCGCGAAGGAGTTCACAAGTTCGCGAAGAAGAAATTTTGGGCTGCTGGATTTTTGCTCATCGGGAACGCGACACAGAGGTTGCGAATGCAGAGAAGGGATGTGGCAACCTACACGAACGTGACATGGGGGTTGCGAACATAAAGAAGGCTGGGTGGATGCACGGAAGAAGGCCTTCGCAAATGCGAGGGGTGAAGCGTGAAGGGCAGGAACAGCTGGGCATCACGAATGCGGACGGGTGGTCGCGAACGCGATGAAGGCGGTCTTGGGAAGAATTGTATTAAAAGCAAGATTTTTGCCCATATCTCTCATTCCTCTCTTGCTTGGGCGATTTTGGGGCTCCTTGGCCATTTTCATCATCAATCTTAAGGTAAGAGATTTCTATACATTGTGAGTTAAATACATGGTTTATTTACAGATTTAAGCATGAACATTAGTAGAAATTGTGGGATTTTGGTAGAAAACCTAGAAATCGTATTTTTAGATTTTGATCACGAAATTGGACATGGATTTAGAATAAATCATATATTTGAGTTCGTGGCATCATTAGTAAAGCTTATCTTCGAAAATTTCCACCATCCGGGCACGTGGGCCCGAGGGTTGACTTTGTTGACTTTTCGAGCGAAGTTGGAAATTGTTATAAATTGATTAATTATGAGTATTAGAGTGTATTTTTATTGGTTTGCACATTGTTTGACTAGTTTCAGGTCGAGGGGCTTTGATTGAAGAGTTAGAGAGGCATGAGAGCCAATTATGGAACTTCGAAGCGAGGTAAGTCACCTGTTTAAATTGTGAGGGGGAAACTACCCCCTGGGTAATGTAATTGTTATATGCTACTAGTTGTGGGTGCTACGTACGCACGAGGTGACGAGAGTCCGTACGTAGCTAAAGCATGTTTATGTCCAGGTAGACTTAGGACTTTATCGTGTAATATTTGAACTGTTTGGACTCATTTTGCAAGCTTATTTAATTTAAATTGATTTAAATACATACATACATACATACATACATATATACATATATATATATATATATATATATATATATATATATATATATATATATA
>MCJB01012285.1:91805-129495 GCA_002018475.1 Nicotiana obtusifolia
ATATATATATATATATTAGGTCGAGCTTTATCACCTTGAGTTGTTGCCAAGATATTTGATAAACGTAAAGGGTGTAAATTTACTAGTATGCACCTATATCTGTGTTGTAAGCAGGTTTCTCATGATTCGATAAGTTTCTTCCTTTCTTGTGGAGCGGGACAAACGCTTCGGCAGTATAATAGATGCATCAATGGTTCGTGCCGCTCGACCCTCGACAGTGTACACATTATTCTAGATCGGGCCGTACAACCTCGGCAAAATCGTGCGTTACATCGCTAGCAGTATGAATATTCACGAGATTATCCTTCCACTGATGCCTGGCACTTCATATGGTATTCCTTATTCATTTGATATTGGAAATTGATATTTTTCTGAGCTGTTGAGATAGAATAGGACATTGAGAAATTTATATGGTTAAAAGAAATTTTGAAAGATTATGTTGGTTACTAGTTATCCCACAATTACTGTTGTGCTTCATATCCCTTGGGATTTAGGATACTGCTTTATTGGACCTCTAGTAAGTGTCGATGTTGGCCCCTCGTCACTACTCCTTCGAGGTTAGGCTTGATAGTTACTGGGTACGCGTTGATTTACGTACTCATGCTACATTTCTTCACTAAATGTGCAGGATCTGACAGGTTTAGCATGTTGGACATCTGGGTGTGTAGGCGCAGGTGCTGAGGACTGCATTCTAGCTACGTATCGCCGCCCACATAGTCTCCATCGTACTATTTACTTTATCCTATCTTATTTAAATTCCATACAGATGTTGTATTATTGTTGTACTCCTTCGTAAATGCTCATGCATTTGTGACACCGGGTTTTGGGGATATTCTATTTGATGCTTACAAATTTGCATATTATTATCACCTTTTATTTTATGCAATACTAATTGTGTATGTACCCGTGAATTTCAAAGGTGTAAATTTTCTTACTTAATAAAAGTTTATGATTTCGAAAGTAATAAAATGAACAATTTACGTGATAGTTCACCATTGGCTTGCCTAACGTCAACGTTGGACGCCATCACGACCTATAATGGATTTTGGGTCGTGACACCAGTTCAGACCAGCACTCATCAAAATCGACCTGCCTATGCACGCCGACCTCACCAAAATTTTGAAGAAAAAGGTCCTAGAAACTGTACCTCGATTGCTGAACCCTTGGCCCAATTTTTTGAAAGATTGAGGATAGCTGGCTTGATATATCTGGTAGAAGGGAGGATTCCTGAGCATCCTTCAAAATGCTTTGATGCGTCCAAACGATGTGTTTACCATTCAAGAGTACCGGGGCATGATACCGAGGATTGCTTCAGGTTGAATAATGAAATTGAGTCATTGATCAAAAGTGAAGCCATTCAGTGCACCCTAGCTCTGCCAAACATGAACGGTAATCCACTCTAAAATCATCGGAACCAAGGAGCTAATATGATCTCTTTGGATGAGGAGTATGACTTGAAGGGGACTATCATCACTATAAGAAACACTGGGGCTGGAAGGGTTCCACCCCGAAGAACTCCGTTGATCATTGTACAATTAAAACTTCTAGTGATGGTCAAGACATACCAGCAACAGTCCACCGCCGCTATCAGGAGTGAGGAGGATTAGGAATACAAGACAGTGCCCTGGACGTATAAGCAAAAAGGGAAAGGCAAGATGACGGACTCCGCGATGGCTCATAGAATGACCAGGTCAGGAAGGTGTTACGCTCCGGATGAGGTACATCGAGGAAATCCAAGAAGAGAACAGATTCAGAGGAGGAATATATCAGACGTCGAGGCTGCAAAATTTTGGGAGAAGGTGTCAGCTAAATAAACTCCGTGGAGGAGCAATTGAAGAAAACCCCTGCAAATTTATCGATCCTGGATCTGCTAATGAGTTCTGACAGTCATAAAGACGCCTTGATGAAGGTGTTAAGTGGAGTGAGCGTGCCGAACAACACTACCAGCGAGGCATTAACATCAACCATCAGGAAGATGGTCGAGGTGAACATGATCACTTTTCAAAGAGACGAACTTCCAGTAGAGGGCATGGGTCACAATCGAGTCTTACATATCACCGTCATGTGCGGAGATAAAGTGGTGTCCTGAGTACTTATTGATTCTGCCCACTCTCTACTCTACAAGAGTTGGGTATTCATATGAGAGAAGTAAAATAATGCCATATGAGAGTGAGAGCTTTTGATGGATTGCAGAAAGACGTCATTAGGGAGATCTACTTAGCTCTGTAGATTGGACCAGTCGAATTCCCGATACTATTTCGAGTAATGGAAATTTCCTCCTCATACAACCTATTGCTAGGAAGACAGTGGATCCATATGGAAGGGGCAGTTCCATCCACCCTCCATCAGTGCATGAAGTTCGAGTGGGGTTGTCAAGATACTGTAGTTCACTGCAAATGGAGCTAGTCAGCTTATTTAGAACATGTAGTTCCATTCGTAGAAGAATTAAACATGGTCGCTTTTCATGCGGTCGAGATCAGACAGACCACAGAGATAGAGGAGACTGAGCAAAATCTGGGTATGCAGTCACCACATAGATCAAAGATAGCTATGAGAGAAATGATGAAGTACGGGTACCGACTAGGGACCGAGCTGGGAACCCAATCAGATGGGATGATGGAGTCGATTCAGCCAAGGGGACAGAAGGGTAGGGCTATTCTAGGGTATCAGCCTCCAACTGGAAGGACTTACACCAGTGGCTTCGAGAAGAAGGCTTTTGTGCAAGAGTGTGTTTCGGGTCCGGGTCAGAGCTCAACACCAGAGGACGACATCATTAATGTAATGGGAAAATTGTTCGTGACCATGATCAATGAATGCTGCGACAAAGTTGATATCAAGACATCGACCATTTGGGATACCGAACCAGGAGCGGACTTGCAGAATTGGACTGCCAACACATCTCTGGTTTGACGGGAGTCTTGGTTGTGTGAAATTGTAAAACTTTTGAAAAAGTACAGTCAATGAGGCTTGAACCATGCTGATCTTTTGTCAATTGCCTCCCTGAACGCTCATACATTCCCCTTTTGATGAAATAAAAAGAATTGCCTTCTTAAAATTATTACAAACTTATTTATCTCTTCCTTTATACTTAGTTTTTCTCTTCACTAATCAAACCGATAAAAACCTGCATTCTGCGATTATGACATGTAACGAAACCCTTGAGCAAGATAATCCAGACTACGAGGAGCACGATGAAAGCATAATCTCCAACTAGGGATCGAGCAGTTGGAAAGCTAGAAAAAGCCTAACCTTAAAGAGAAAAAAGTAATCAACTTGGGAAGCGAAGAAGACGTGAAAGAAACTCGAGTCAACATTCATTTAGAAGTAGAGCAAAAATTAGAACTGGTCGAGCTCCTTCGACAATACATCGACGTGTTCGCATGGTCATATGACGACATGCCTAGATTTAGTACCGACATTGTTTCACACTGATTTCCTACCGATCCTGCCAGACCACCAGTCAAACAAAAACCCAGAAAGTTCAAGTCGAATTTGAGTTTGAGGATAAAAGAAGAAGTGACCAAGCAGATAGAGGCAAACGTGGTGAGGGTCACCAATTATCCCACATGGTTAGTAAATATTGTACCGGTACCAAAGAAGGATAGGAAGATCAGCATATTTGTGGACTATCGAGATCTTAACAAGGCCAGTCCAAAGGATGATTTCCCTTTACCAAACATTCATATCCTCATTGACAATTGTGCAAAGCACGAGCTGCAGTCATTCGTGGATTGTTTCGTCGGGTACCATCAAAATTCTGATGCATGAAGAAGATGCGAAGAAGATAGCATTCACTATGCCTTCAGGAGTTTATTGCTACAAAGTCATGATGTTCGACCTCAAGAATGCCAGTGCTATTTATATAAGGGCCATGACGATCCTCTTTCACGACATGATCCACAAGGAAATAGAGGTATATATGGATGACATCATCATCAAATCTCGAAAGAGTGCAGAGCATTTAGGTGATCTAAAAAAATTCTTCGAGCGTTTGTGGAGGTACAGTCTGAAGTTGAATTCGGCAAAATGTGCATTCGGAATCCCCGCCAGGAAACTATTAGGTTTCATCGTGAGCAGGTTAGGGATAGAATTGGACCCTTCAAATATCAAAGCCATTCAATACCTACTTCGTCGCCTAAGAGCAAGAAGGACGTGATGAGTTTCCTTGGAAGATTAATTACATCAGCAGATTCATGGCCCAGTCTACGGTAATTTGCGAACCCATCTTCAAGCTGCTGAAAATGGATGCTTCTACAAAATGGACAAAAGAGTATTAGAAAGCTTTCAACAAGATTAAGGAGTACTTTTCGAATCCGCCAGTGTTGGTTCCTCCTAAGCCCGGAAAGCCACTACTCTTATACTTGTCAGTTTTGGACAATGCATTTGGAAGTGTGTTGGGACAACACGATGAGACCGGGAGGAAGGGCCGGCTATCTACTATCTGAGTAAGAAGTTTAAACCATGTGAAGCCAAATAAACTTTGATTGAACGAACCTGTTGCACTTTGACATGGATCACCCAGAAGTTGAGCCACTACATGTCTGCATACACCACACATCTAATATCCCGCTTGACCCGCTCAAGTACATCTCCCAGAAGCCAATGCTTACAGGAAAACTGGCCAAATGATAGATTCTTCTCAGCGAGTTCGACATTGTGTGCGTAACAAAGAAGGCCATGAAAGGACACGCCTTAGCTGACCACCTTGCAGAGAACCCGATAAACAAGGATTATGAGCCACTCACTACATACTTTCCGGATGAAGAAGTGTTGTTTGCTGAAGAAGATATCACAGATTCGTACCCAGAGAATGTTCTTCAACGGTGCAACAAATTTGAAGGAGTGGGAATAGGGGTAGTCATAATTTTAATATCAGGACAACATTACCTAGCATCAGCAAAGATAAGGTTCCCTTGCACCTGTTGAACCCTATTTTGCATGATTCAAAAGAAGATTCAACTAGTGGTTTCCCTGTTAATAATAAAATAGAGTCTCCACCTAATATTGAAAGGTATACTAAGGTATCTATTTAATTATTAAGATCATTATCCTATTAGTCTGCTAACCAGTGAGATTTGGATAAGGTTTCTTGTTCTTCTAAGGGGAAGGTGTTAGGCACCCCTAGAATCTACCTAAGGTATCTCCATAGGACTTAAACTAGGTTCGAAAATTTAGATTTCTATATTCTACTTAGTTAGTGCTTAAAATGTATAGCTTATTCTACGCTGTGTTTGGAAATTATCAATTTTGAAAGGAAGATGGTATATGTACCTTGGAAAAAGAGAGTATAGGTTTTACTTATAAAAGTCCTTTGAAAAAAAGTCTACATAATTGAAAGCATTTTGGAAAGTGTATCTATACGGTCTATGTTGTAAACTCTTAAACATGGCTAGGTTTTTAAAATACTTTATCTTTGAAATGAACAGCCATTTGTATAACTTTAGTAAAGTAAGGCTATTTGAAGAAGTAGGATTTAGATATACCTTAAGATCAATTGCAAATCTCGTAGCCAAGTTTTAGAAGAAAATCGTTTGAAGTTTTCTTCAACTGCGATTGTGTTTCATTTTGTTTTGGAAAAAAACATGTCTTGGAAATCATTTTCTCGATTCTGGTTTTTAAAGAAGGGAAGTTGCTGGCTTTTCAAATCTACCTCGATCTTCAAAGAGTATAATGAAGAAAAGTTAGTACAAGTAAAAATGAAAACCATATAATAGAAGTAATTAAGTATGTTGATGTTACTTAACTGATGTAAGAGACAACAATTCCTTTTAATTTTACCTATGATTTTTGGGCTTGCCTGTATTTCTAAAGTAATTCAAAGATAATGAAGACAAAACATTCACTTATATTGTTAGTGTTATATACACATATAGGCAAAAAAAAAAAAAAATAAAGCGATAAAGGAAAGGGAACTGGACTTATGGTTTGGGCTTGAAGAATGTTAGACTCTGCAATGACGAACAACAGCAGCAACTTTAGGTGACTCCAAGTTTGGGCTAAGAGTTTAGGCCTGAGTTATTTAAGAACTCGGTAGGTCCAACTTAGATTTATGAAAAAAGAAAAAGAGAAGGCCATTAGATACCTGGCCCAATTCAACATTAAACACAAATAATACCAATGTAGGCTCAAAATAAAACTGTAACAACTATCAATAGTTAGGGATGCAAATCAATGTGAAGTCACGCAGAGTAAAGAAATTTATAGTGAGACCTTTATTTTCATTAAATATTAAATCTAATGAGATTATCAAATGTCAATAGATTAATGGCCTACGGTAAATTTCATTTATGGCCAATGTAGCCCCCCAGAAAATTTTGAAATACTTAAATGCTATTAAGAAAGTCGATGTGTGCTAATTACATTATTTTGCATGCATACGAGGACTATTAAAATGATGGATATTAATTGAATATGATAATAAGTGTACGAGGCATATTATAAATGATGTGGGGTCTATGGAGAGCCCTAAGTCTAAGTCAAGTTGGAATTCACGTGATAGACTAAAGTTCCAAATGAGTATGAACAAGATCTAAATTTGGACAAGTATATCTACATATATATAAGGAGTTATGTGATGGAAAAAATATCAAATGAAATATCATTGAGTCTAGTTTCAAACGCTTCAAACCATTTGTCATTTGGATACTCCTAGAATACGTTATGATCAAAATACCAAACGCTGGCAGTGAAGTACTGCCATAGCGTTCGGGTCCGCGCCCGAGCTTTGAAGAGGAATGAACTGGGGATGTGAAGCATCCGGGGCCACGTCCGAAACCCAGAAATCTGGGCCTATGAATACAAAATCGGGGGAAGAGAGTATTCTAAGTATTGGGGGTTAGGGTTCATGAGGTGAAGAGGCGATTTTAAGCTCAAATCAAGTCCAATCAACTAAGGTATGTTATTAATGATGTTTTGGGTTGATTCTTACTCAATATACATGAGTTCTAACATCATTCTTGCATCCAAATACGAGATTTCATCACCAAATTCTCAAAAACACAAAAATCACCCAAGTTTTGATTTTTCAAGATTGATCTACTAGAGGTAATTCTAATGCTTCAAACTCGTTTATTATGAGTAGTTAGAAGTATTTGAAGCATTTCAAGTTTTAATGGTTGAAGGATTGGATTATAAAACTCTAGTTCATGGCATGAATAGTACTTTTGAGAAAATAAGGGAGAAGATGAATAGTAATCTTGGCGATGAAATTGATGAACAATGAACCTATGGAATTATTGGTTAGCAAAAGTTGGAAGTGATCAACTACGTAATCACCCGAATTATATATTTTGCAAGTGTTGATTATGGAAGACGATGAATAGTAACTTGGTGGCATTGGAAAATTGATGTAGTATCATTAATAACTTCGAATGGGTATTAAAATATAAGAATGATGTCTAATAGTCTAGCATGTAAATCTATTTGGCGATTTGAGTTGTTGGAGGTTTGTAGTCAACTTATGGTCCATATATGGATATTAATCAATATCTTAGGTCATATTTTTATGTAAATAGGATATCTAATTGTAGATATCAACTTGTTGGTGATGTTTGAGCATTTTAATCAACATTGGAATGATGGAAGATGATTGAAAGCTTGTGAATACTAATAAAGCTAAAGCGAGGTAAGTTGATTAAAACTTACTCTACTCAAGGGACTTTCTCTAAAAGCATGTTTCGAGCTAATACTTAAGTTGTTTGGAAATATGTTTTCGTGCTTGTTGGGACAAACAAGTATGGATGTCTCCATGTACAAAAATGTTGCATATGTAGTGTCATGCTGTTTTATAAAATTTTATTTAAATCTTGCTGGCAAAAGACTCAAGGTAAATGTTATAAGTTTTTATCAAAACTTTCGTATTGACAAGAGTGTACATACTTGAGTGCTAAAGATAATTCTTCATGAAAGGTATTCCTTTTGGAAATTGATGAGCAGAATAACATTTGTGGTATCTTTTAAAGATTGATGTTAAATTGCTAAAGGCATTAACATGTAAGATGTTGTTTATTTAATTTTTGTTCAAATGGTTTAGATTTTTTATTAATGTTGTGAGTGGATAAAAATAGATCCTTTGGGGCTACTATGCTATGAATCTATTTTTGAAGTATCAAATGTTTTGAGTGTTACTTGTGTTCAATAAGATTGACTTCAGATATATTGTGTTCGTCGTCATGAAACTACACGTGCCATTGTAGGCATAGATGACCACTTTGTAGTATAGACTACAACGGAGTGCTCTCCCTTGAGAGGGTACTATTTTATGCTATTATTAGCATGACTGACGCGATTCGCACGAGACTATGATGAGACGACCTGAGCAAGTAGGGTATATGATACTTGCCGCTAGGTACATAACTTAGTTGACCTTCTTATGTTGGTGATGGTATTGTTGACCTTCTTAGCCTAAGTGTTTAATTCTATTCTTTGGTATAGAGGCTCCATAGATAGTTATGAAAGGTTGCAGTAACGGCATTGTACACGACATACATGAAAATATATTTATTTTACTTAGTCTCATTGTTATTATATGAAAGGTGTCATTGTTGATTTTGAATTGGAAAATATTTTATTATTTAACTTGAAAATGTATATGATTTTCAAGGAGCTTCCGCAGTAAAATTGGTTTTCATGCATATGATTTAGGTGCATCACATGGTTTGGTTTGCTCGGGTCGAATAGTGTGCCAGGTGCCAGTCACGTGATTTTGGATCGTGACAAACATGGTATCAGAGCACTAGGTTCTATGTCGAGTCCTAGGAAGTCTATGGAGCCGTGTAAAGTAAAGTCCCTCTTATCGATGTGTTGCCGGCCACACTTATATCGGGGAAGCTACAATGACTTCTAGGGAGTTTCACTTTCTTCATACTCTAGATCGTACGTTTGTACCTGAAGTGAGAGTACGTATTCTTGATCGTATTGGTTACCTATTATGGAAGATACAGAAGTGACGAGAATAAAGTTCTAGGTTCAAGTTATAATACAAGATAATTGGGCTAATAGCTAGAAAGTGTCAAATTTGTTCAAAATTGAACGATAAGTTGAGAATAGATTGGGATTGATACAATCAACACATGATTTTGGTCAACAAGAATTATCAGTCGAATATGGAGAAATCATGGAAGAAATAAGGTGATGATGTCATCTACTATTGTCAGAATGGTGCCATGACTTATAAAGAATTTTACTAAAGGATGCGAATAAGGACACCTATGTTAGACCCTAGATTTCAATTCAAGATTGTTGGTCAAGATGTTGGAGCGAATTTTACTATGGTAATCAGCAGTAACGAGTTTAGTTAAGGTAAAAAAAGAATAATGTAAATGAAGATATTGCACCTTAAATTATCATGACAATATATAGAAAGGTGATATGGATCTAACTGATTAGTGAATCTGAATCAGTCAAGTTTGTGGCGAACATAGTATGATTCATAAGAAGTATGGCATAGTTAAGACACCTTCCCAAAATAAAGGACTTCTTGATCATTCGAAAAGGGAATGTTACAAGACGAGAGAGATGACTCTTAATTGTACTTGACATCGGGTTTCCCCTAAGCATGATATGTTATCATCATGATGGTGTCATATGTAATAGAAGTGGCACACAAGAAATAAAGTGCCACGTGTAAG
Organism: Nicotiana obtusifolia; assembly: GCA_002018475.1. Classification (NCBI taxonomy): domain Eukaryota; kingdom Viridiplantae; phylum Streptophyta; class Magnoliopsida; order Solanales; family Solanaceae; genus Nicotiana; species Nicotiana obtusifolia. The sequence continues at coordinate 101,435 of MCJB01012285.1, forward strand.
TACGAGTTGAGGATAGACGAAGCATGCCATATGTAAAAGATGGGCATGATAGCCTTTAGTTCCTCCAGATGATGAATGCGATACAAATAAAAGAGAATCTCTAATTATGCATACCAAGGTATGCGAGGATAAAGTATGTGAACTTAAATGGGCAAGCGTGAAAATAATAATGCATGAGATGCACAAATAGCGTAATCTTGGAGGTTATAAGAAGCTATATAGGTTGTTAGAGAAGGAAAAAAATAACGTGGAATGATAATCTTGAGTTTTTCTAGTCGAGGTATGTCTTATTTTATCATGTTGAAATGATGAAAAATTGAGAATTTCCAAGAATGATCTCAAAGCAACTCAATATGTGCGAAATATTGAAAGAGCAGTTAAATTGTGAGTGAACAAATCCTTATGATTCAAGAAGAATAAATATTGAAATCGCTCATAGGCTAAGTAAAGTTGTTGGAAAGTTATACATATAAGGTGTACAACATAAGGCTCAAAACAAAGATTGAAAATGGTTATGGTACGGATTTAGAGATTGAGAAGTTACAAGAATTCTAAGACTACATGATAATGCGTCATAAATCCCTACATGAATGTGTATGGACGAGGTCAACGATACCATGAAGAATGGAAAAATATGCAAGTATATATTTATCATATGAAACGTGTTGATGTAAATATGTGGTATTAGCTATGGCCAAAAGAGTTCGCATTATGATGAAGACATGAGGTAATAAGACCCTATAGGCATGACATCTTTATCATAAGTATTAGCCTACTCGGTGGGATACCATCAAAATAAAGTTTTTTGAAAGGACATAATAGCAAGAAATATAATTTCAGAGATATACACTACAAAATCTCATCTATATATGTATATATATATGCGGCTTGAGAACATGATGGTGGCATAAAGATAGAATATGTAATTTTTACATTTAGCATTGTGAAGATGGTATATGTTGTGAAAAGTTATATAATGATATGTGGATTTAGCCTACAGGAGTCACACTTGTTCGGCATATTTAAGCTTGAGATGAGAGGCGCAAGGTAGTCGTACTTGCTAGAACTGTATTAGAGCATGGATTGAAGGGTGAAATGTTAGAAGAGATTTCAGAGGTAGAGTGAACATAAAAGAGTGAAGTGCTAACTGTAATGATGTCGTCAGGGCGGAAAATGATGGCCTTTAGCAATATATGTTGTATATCACGACCCAAAATCCTAACTTGTCGTGATGGCGCCTATCATGTTACTAGACAAGCTAACATTTACGAAATAACTCCAAACACTTTTTAACAGAAAAATTGATTTAAGCAGTTTAAACAATAAAAGATTTCATAAACGAGATGGAAACCCAAAATACAACGCGGAAATTCCCAACATCGGGGTGTCACTGAGTACCTAAGCATCTATACATCACAATTCCGAAAAAATACTGTCAATGATAATCTGAAACTAAATACAATAAGTGAAAGATAGGGAAGGAGAAACAAGGCCTGCGAAACACCAAGCAGCTACCTCGATAGTCTCTGATAATCCGAACTCCACAACTCAGCAACCACCGCGACCGGATGCACCTGGGTCTACACACAAGGTGCAGGGTGTAGCGTGAGTACAACCAACTCAGTAAGCAACAAGACTAAATAAAGAACTGAAAGCAGTGACGACCTTCATAGTCATAGTTCAATTACAGTGATTTCAGCATAGGAAAGTAGGCATGCTCTCAAGTTCGATAAATTAGGTCAAATAATTATTCCATGACCAGTTTAAGTGAACATAGTGTAATATCTGTCAGAAATTTCAAGACAGTGATACATGGCAGCTAAGTGCAATAATAATGAAATCAAACGCATCCTCTTAGGGACCACAATTACTCAGCCCTCCCATTCACTCAGCACTCGGCACTCGGCACTCGCACTCAGTAGGTACCTGCACTCACTGGGGGTGTGTGCAGACTCCGGAGGGGCTCCTTCAGCCTAAGCGCTATAATCTGCACGGGCAACCCACGTGCTGCACGGACAACTCACGTGCTATAGTATAATATCTGGATCCTGCACAGATAGCTCATTTGCTGCACGGACAATTCACGTGCTACAATATAGCGTGCATACTCTTCGGATAACTCACGTGCTATAATATTACTATCTCACCATCGGACCCTCGGCCTCACTTAGCCATAAATCTCTTCAGTCTGTCGGACTCTCAGTAGTCATGAAAGTTAGTCCAATAGAAATGATATAATATATCACCAAAGAACAATAGAGACTGAGATATAATAAACAAGTAAAATTGTGACTGAGTACAAAACAACAATTTAGCAGATAATTCAATATGTACACGACCTCTGTGGGTCCTTACAGTGCCAACACATAGTGTAAACATGATTTCTTACATGATTTGTGGTTCAATTTCTCTACTACATGGAGAATGTGCAGATAACAACAGATTGTTCAACTACCCGGTTCCACGAAATTTTACCAAGTTACAATTCCTACGGTGCACGCTAACACGCCCGTCACATCAAAACCAAATACATGACATGTAAGACGGGGTTTCGTACCATCAGAAACAAATTTAAAACTATTAGTTACCTTAATCCGAGCAAATCTCTACTCCAACACACCCTTGCCTCGCGAAACGGCCTCCGAATGCCTAGAATCTAGCCATAAACAATCCGATATAATCAGTTGGGCTAAAGGAATAGACTCCATAAGAAAATGCTAAGCTATTAATCAAAATAAAAAATTGGCTCAAAAGCCAGCCTTCGGGCCCACGTCTCGAAATTCGATAAAAGTCACAAAATCCGAAAGCCCGCTCAACCACGAGTCTATCCATACAAAATTTATCAAAATCCAACACCAAATCGTCACCCGAACCCCCAAATCAAACTCTCCAAATCCCTAGCCTAGAACTCCCAATCTACACCCTAAATACACATAACTAGGTGGGAAAATCAATGGGAAGCAATACTATTGATAGAAAATGAGCACAAGGACTTACCTCAAGAATCCCCTCGAAAACCTTCTCAAAGAGCGCCTAAACCGTGCTTGAAATGTTTGAAATAAAGCCAAAATCGTGAAACCTTGTTTTTAACTTTCTGTCCAGCTTTTCCACTTATGCGGAAACTTAACCGCATCTACGGTGCCGCAGAAGCGACCAAAATTCTGCTTCTGTGGTGAACAACTGGAGCCGGGCCTCTGCTTCAACGGTCCTCACCTCGCATCTGCGCAACCATAGGTGCGAAACGGCCTATCGCACCTGCGAGCCCTCCGCTTCTGCGCCCTTACGCCGCATCTGCGACCACACAGGTGCAGGAATAACCTCGCACCTGCGACCTTTGCTCACTTTCTCCCTGGTCGCTTCTGTCGCTCCCTTCTCGCTTCTGCGAGAACGCACCTACGATCCCCACTCCGCAGGTGCAATTACACCAGAAGCTGGTGAGCTTTAACATTCCCTCAAACTTCAAATCGATCCGAAATCAACCCGAGGCCCTCAGGACCTCAACCAAACGTATTATCAAGTCCCAAATCATGATATGAAGTTATTTGGGACCTCAAATCACGTCAAACAACTTCAAAAACACGAATTGCATCCCGATTCAAGCCTATTAAAACTAAGGAAATTTCACTTCTACAAACGATGCCGAGACCTATCAAAAAACGTTTGACTAACACCAAATTTTGCACACTAGTCACATTTGACATTACGGACCTAGCCCAACATTTAGATTCGGAATCCGACCCTGATATCAAAAGGTCCACTCCAAGTTAAACTTTCCAAAAATTCCAACTTTCGCCATTTCAAGCCTAATTGAACTACAGACCTCCAAATCACAATCCAGACACGCTCCCAAGTCCAATATCACCTAACAGAGCTAACAGAACCATCAAAACTCCATTATGGATTCGTTTACTCAAAGATCAACATCCGGTCAATCACTTCAACTTAAAGATCAACATCCGGTCAATCACTTCAACTTAAAATAGCGACCGGCTCCACATTATAAGTCAAATATGTAACACCCCGTAAAATTAGTTGTGGATGCGTTAAATGAGTATTAATATGCCCTTTTAGACATGTGAAGTCCTATCCAGATGAGTACGGGTGGAAACAATTGTTTAGAATCAAGACCGAGAGTGAGGTGCATAAAATTCAATAGAATCGGCTAAGTTTATGGGAGGTCCGTCTTATGGCAATAAAAACTCAGCGCAAGGCAATAAAAACTCAGCGCCCCAAACAGTGCAAGGCACTGTCCAGGGCATCAACCTCAGTGCCCCAGACAGTGAAAGGCACTATCCAGGGCATCAACCTCAGCGCCACGAATAGTGCAAAGCACTGTAATTTTGGTGCCTCTGATGGCGCCTTGCATAGTTATTTTGGCGCCCCAGATGATGCCTCGCGCCGGCGATATTTATCCGAGCTAATTTTATTTTCCTCCTCAATTTTGGGATGTGTTCACTTATTTAAAAGCCCTAGCTCGTTCCCCTACACCCCAAATATGAAAACCTACTCTATAAAGGGAAGCTCTCAAAAACCTAACTTTCCCAAGGTCCCTCCATCATCCAAGGTAAGTTCTAACGATGATTCTAAGTTAATTTCAATTCTCCAACACCTTATTAACATGGATAAATCCTTGCACTCATTAGATATTCGATCGAGCACCATTGTTGAGAAAGGAAACCCTAGAACTCGAATTCAAGAGGAGTGAACTTCAAAAAGGTAATGTCTCTACTCCTTAATCATTTATAACTATGAATTGATGAGTTTTGGGAGAATAGTAAATGGGTTTTATAAAGAGAACCATATGAACTATGCTAGGGTTTTGGGTTGTTGACTTATAATTGTTGTAAACATTTGGGAGATGAAAAATGGTGTAAGTTACATCTATTTGGGATTATAGAATCACCTAGAAGCAGTAGAAGGAGAAATTGGTATAGAAAAGACCAATTACTAAGGGCTATGAGGCTTTACGCCTATAAGGTGTTTGATAAAATTTCTAAGTGACTAAAACACGAGAAATAGTGCTAATATTGGTTCATCTTGATATATATTGACATAGATTATCGTTAAAAAAGAGGCGACGAACATTGTTATACGCTTAAAAGGACCAAAGTCAAGGTATGTGAGGTTAACTCTCTATGTTTGGGAATGTTAATGATTCTCCCTACACTAAGTTTCTTTTACAACATTACTACTTGCCTCGGAAATATAATTAAGCCTAGTTCCTTCAATAGTTGCAAAACTTCTATTATCTAGCTTCATAACTCGTTCATGACTTTCATTCTGAATGTTGTGAGCTTAGTGCGTAATCAATATAGACTTGGGTTTGATGTCCATGAGTCTCAGTCTAGATTACTCAACATGCCATAAACAATTAAAGTTTCAGTTTTCATAATCAGTTCCAAATTACATGTTTCAGTCTAGTCCTATTCAGTATTCCAGTATCATGTAACTCAATATGATTCAGTATTTCAGCATCACATATTGCAGTATGATTTTTAGTTCCAGAATTTAAATCCCTAAATGTTGAACACCTGTATTTGGGCTTGAGGCTGTAGTTTATATGCTTTATGCATATTTGGGCCTGGGGCCGTAGTTTATGCTTTATGCGTGTTAGGGCTTGAGGCCGTAGTTGATGCTTTATGCAATTTTGGCCCTGAGGCCGTATTATGTATACGTATACTTGGGCTTGAGGCTGAAGCTTGTGCACATATATATTGGGCCCGAGGCGGTAGTTTATTTAGATAAACAGCTTATTCATCATTCAGAAAATGGAGTATTCATATCCTTACTCCATTTATTCAGTTATCAATTATCATTTCAGTAATCAATTGTCATTTCAGTTATCGGTTATCATTTCAGTTTCAATTTCAATAGTTATCATTTCAGTTATCAGCTTAGTTTCAATTTTAGCGTTTATAATTCTTTCTTTCAGTTGCTTTACATACCAGTGCAATTCAAATGTACTGACGTCCCTTTTGCCCGAGGCCTGCATCTCATGATGCAGGTACTGATTTACAGGTTGACGATTTAGAGTGCTAGGATTCTCGTATCAGCTATTTGGTGATCCATAGTTCTTTCGGGGCATTATCATTACCTTACAGTCTTCAGCATAGTCAGTGTTTTCAGTACTTCATTAGAGGCTTCATAGACTAGAATAATAGTTAGAAAGAATCACATGCTTTTCATGTTAAGAAATGTTGACTACAGATATGTTTCAGACTTGTATTAGTGTTTCCGCACTTGATTTATATCATTCAGACTTTCAGTGTATCAGCATGTGCTAGTTTATCTTCCACATTCAGTATGTTATGATATCATATGTTGATTCAGTCAGCCAGTTGGTTCGCTCAGTCACATGTAGTCAAGCACCGGGTGCCGTGTTACGCCCAGGCCCAAGTTCGGGGCTTGAGAAAGTCACCGTCCAATTGAACCATGCTGAAATCCAAAACATGAGACGGATCGCAGACATATTTTCAGAGCATAGAAACATGAAACAATGGATGCACACTCGACAAACTAGGTGGCAAGGCAAGCTTGTAAGCCATCTCCCCAATCCTCTGAAGTACGTCAAACGGCTCAATATACCGAGGGCTCAATTTGCCCTTCTTCCTAAACCTCATAACACCCTTCATAGGTGAAACCTTGAGCAGTACCTTCTCCCCAACCATGTAAGCAACATAACGGAGCTTCCTGTCGTCATAAGTCTTCTATCTAGATTGCGCCGTGGGAAGCTGCTCCTAAATCATCTTAACCTTGTCCAAAGCATCCTGGACCAAGTTAGTACCCAATATCCTAGCCTCACAAGGCTCAAACCAACCCACCGGAGATCAACTGCAAGAGGTCTCTCACCAACAGGAATGAATGTAAGGCTACCCATACTCGCCGCCTTTCTATTCAAGGCGTCGGCCACCACATTGGCCTTCCTGGGATGATACAGAATAGTGATATCATAGTCCTTTAGTAGCTCCAACCATCTCTGCTGCCTCAAATTTAGATCATTCTGTTTGAACAAGTGCTGGAAACTCCGATGATCCATAAACACCTCACAAGACACACCATAGAGATAATGCCTCCAAATCTTCAATGCATGAACGATGGCAGCTAACTCCAAATGGTGGACAGGGTAGTTCTTCTCATGAGGCTTCAACTGACGTGAAGCATAAAGTAATCACTCTACCTCCATGCATCAAGACACACCCAATACCGGTCCGCGAAGCATCACCATATACTGTATAAGAACCAGAAGCTGAAGGTAGAACTAGAACTAAAGCGTGGTAAAGGTAGTCTTGAGCTTCTAAAAGCTCTCCTAACACTCATCCGACCATCTGAAAATAGCACCCTTCTGATCAATTTGGTCAAAGATGATGCAATAGATGAGAAACCCTCCACGAAGCGATGATAATAACAGGCCAAGTCGAGAAAGCTCCGAATCTCCATAGCTGAGGACGGGCTGGGCCAACTCTGAACTGCCTCTATCATCCTTGGATCCACCTGAATCCTTTCACTGGACACCACGTGCCCCAAGAATGCCACTGAACTAAGACAACACTCACATGTGGAGAACTTAGCGTAAAGCTTCTCCTCCCCTCAACCGCTGCAACAATGTCCTCAAATGCTGGGCATGCTAACTCTATGACAAACGAGTCAAGATAAGGCTGAAATACATTGTTCATCTGGTGCATGAATGCTGCTGGGCCATTGGTTAGCCCAAAAGACATCACAAGGAACTCATTATGACCATAGCAGGTCCTGAATGCTGTCTTTAGAATATCTGGGTCCCGAATCTTCAACTGGTGATATCCGGATCTCAAGTCAATCTTAGAGAACACCCTTACTCCATGAAGCTGGTCGAATAGATCATCAATGCGCGTCAAGACCGGTGCACCCCAAGGCGAAACACTAGGCTTAATAAACCCCTTATCAAGGAGTTCCTGAAGCTGCTCCATCAATTCCTTCCACTCAGGTGGTTCCATACGATACGGTATAATGGAAATGGGTTGAGTGCTCGGAACCAAGTCAATACAAAAGTCAATATCCCTGTCGGGCGGCATGCTCGATAGGTCTACAAGAAACATATGGAAAATCTTGCACCACCGGAACAGAATCAATAGCAGGAGAATCAGCACGAACATCCCTCACAAAGGCCAAATAAGATAAACAACCCTTCCCAACCATCTGCTGGGCCTTTAGATATGAAATCATTCTACTGGGAACATAGTCTAGAGAACCTCTCCACTCGATCATTGGTAACCCCGGCATCGCCAATGTCACGGTCTTAGCGTGACAATCCAGAATAGCATGACATGGAGACAGCCAATCCATACCCGAGATCACATCGAAGTCCACCATACTAAGCAATGAGAGATCCGCTCTAGTCTCCAATCCCCCAATAGTCATTGCACACGACCGATATACACGATCCACAACAATAGTATTACCCACTGGCGCAGGTACACAAATAGATGAAACTAAGGACTCACGGGGCATATATTGATAATGAGCAAAATATGGTGATACATACGAATAAGTGGAACCAGGGTCAAATAATGCAGATGAATCCCTGTGGCATATTGACACAATACCTGTGATCACTGCATCAGAGGAAACAACATCTGGTCTGGTAGGGATAGCATAGAATCGGGCCTGACCGCCACCTGATCGGCCACCTGATCGGCCACCCCCTGTAGGGTGACCTCTAGTAGACTGAGCCCCATCCCGAGCTGGCTGAGTGGGTGGTGTAACTGCTGGCGCTGGTGCCATCGGCGGGGAACTCTATTGTGAAGCCCCACTCAGCAACCTAGGGCAATCCCTCTGGATATGACCAAAGTCTCTACACTCGAAACAACCCCTCCTCTGAAGGAACTTCTGCTCCTAGTAACCCAAGGAACTACTTGTAGAAACCTGAGCGGACGAGGAATGGTGAGTACTCTGCGCTGATAGTGCACTAATGAAGACTAGCCTGAGTGAGCACTGTAAGAACTGTGGCTAGCTGATGCACCATGATGAGCTGGATGAGTCGTCTGATAGGCCTATAAGGACGACCCATGCTGTGGTAAGGCTGCCCCCCCCAGAAGGTACACCACCGAAACTGCTCGAACCTCGAGGCCTCTTGGCCTCCGACTCACCGTGCTCCTGGCTACGAACCATCTCTATCTTCCAAACAATGTCAACCATCTCGTCAAAAGTGGCACCAGATACCCTCTCCCTAGTCATACGCAACCGCAGCTGATACGTGAGGCCATTAATGAACCTTATGATCCTCTCCCTATCAGTGGGAACCAACCAAACTGCATGGCGAGCTAACTCCAAAAACCTCATCTCGTACTGGGTCACAAACATGACATCCTATAAAAGCTACTCAAACTGTCTGCGCAGCTCCTCCCTGCTAGACTGCGGCACGAACATCTCCAAGAAGAGAACGGAGAACTCCTGCATGTAAGTGGTGCTGCACCGATCGGCCCGCACCTCACATAAGCCTTCCACCATCTGAAGGCAGCCCAAAAAACTAAAAAGTAGTGAATGAGACCCCACTAGTCTCTAGAATACCTGTTGAACGAAGCATCCGCTGGCACTTGTCCAAGAAGCCCTAAGCATCCTCTGACTCAGCACTGCTAAATGATGGAGGGCGAAGCCTCCCAAATATCTCAAGTCTCTTCTGCTCATCATCAGCCATAACTGGGACCACCGGGGCCTAAGCAGCTGCAACCGGCTGGGCGGGTAGTACCTCTGGTGTCTGAAGTCCCCGCATCGCCTGCTCTGGAGTAGGGGCAGTGGGGGTATGAGTACCTCCTCCAGCTTGAGAAGTGGATGGTGAGGTCTGAGCCGAAACCACCTGAGCAAAACCAGTGCAGACTATCAATATCTGAGCCAACACCTCTTGAAGGCCTAGAATCATAATGGGCACAGCTGGTGTCTGATCTTTCCTCACTTGCTCAACTGTATCTGGAACCTGCTCCTGAGTTGGAGCAATTGGTGGATCTATAGGTGCTGCTCTAGCTATTGTACGAGCTGCACCTCTTCCTTTACCACGGCCCCTATCGCGACCTCGGCATCACGTGGCCCTAGCTAGTTGTATTGGTGGCTGTCCATCCTGTTCGGTAGCAAGTGTCCTCACCATCTGTGAGAGAATAGAATACAGAAGTTTAGTTACTGGAACAAACAAATCCACATGAAAATAATACAAGAATGTGAAATTTCTCAAGGGTTAGGCAGCCTCTTGAAGATAAGTACAGATGTCTCCATACCAATTCGCAAGACTCTACTAAACTTGCTCATGACTCCTGAGACCTATGTAACCTAGTCTCTGATACCAACTTGTCACGACCCAAAATCCTAACCTGTCATGATGGCACCTATCGTGGTACTAGGCAACCCGACATTTACGAAATAACTCCAGCACTTTTTAACAGAAAAATGGATTTAAGCAGTTTAAACAATAAAAAGAAAGATTTCATAAATGGGATGGAACCCAAAATACAACGCGAAAATTCCCAACATCGGGGTGTCACAGAGCACATGAGCATCTATACATCACTAGTCCGGAAAAATATTGTCTATGATAATATGAAACTAAATACAATAAGTGGAAAGATAGGGAAGGAGAAACAAGATCTGCAAAACGCCAAGCAGCTACCTCGATAGTCTCCGAGAATCCGAACTCCACAACTCAGCAACCGCCATGACCGGATGCACCTGGGTCTGCACACAATGTGCAGGGTGTAGCGTGAGTACAATCAACTCAGTAAGTAAGAAGACTAAATAAAAAACTGAAAGTAGTGATGAGCTTCACAGTTATTGTTCAATTACAATGATTTCAACATAGGAAAGTAGGCATGCTCTCAAGTTCGATAAATTAGGTCAAATAATTATTCCATGACAAATTTAATTGAAACAGAGTGTAAGATCTTTCAGAAATTTCAAGACAGTGATACATGGCAGCTAAGTGCAATAATAATGAAATCAAATGCATCCTCTTAGGGGCCACATTCACTCAGCCCTCCTATTCACTCAACACTCGGCACTCGCACTCAGTAGGTACCTGCGCTCACTGGGGGTGTGTGCAGACTCTGGAGGGGCTCCTTCAGCCCAAGCGCTATAATCTGCACGGACAACTGACATGCGGCACGGACAACTCACGTGCTATAGTATAATATCTGGATCCGCACGGACAACTCACGTGCTGCACGAACAATTCGCATGCTACAGTATAACACGCGTACTCTTCGGATAACTCACGTGCTATAGTATTACTATCTCACTATTAGGCCCTTGGCCTCACTTAGTCATAAATCTCTCTAGTCAATCGGACTCTCAGTAGTCATGAAAGTTAGCCCAAAAGAAATGATATAATGTATCAGCAAAGAACAATGTAGATTGAGATATAATAAACAAGTAAAACTGTAACTGAGTACAAAACAAAAATTTAGCAGATAATTCAACATGTACACGACCTCTGTGGGTCCCTAAAGTGCCAACACATAGTCTAAACATGATTTCTAACAAGATTTGTGGTTCAATTTCTCTACTACATGGAGAATGTACAGATAACAACAGATTATTCAACTACACGGTTCCACGGAATTTAACCAAGTCACAATTCCTGCGGCGCACGCCCACACACCCGTCACCTAGCATGTGCGTCACCTCAAAACCAAATACATTACACGTAACACGGGGTTTCGTACCCTCAGAATCAAATTTAGGACTGTTACTTACCTCAATCCGAGCAATTCTCTACTCAAACACACCCTTGCCTCCCGAAACGTCCTCCAAATGCCTCGAATCTAGCAATAAACAATGCGATATAATCAATACGGGCTAAACAAATCAACTCCATAAGAAAATGCTAAGCTATTAATCAAAATAAAAAATCGGCTCAAAAGTCGGCCTCCGGGCCCACTTATCGAAATTCGATAAAAGTCACAAAACCCAAAATCCCGCTCAACCACGAGTCTATCCATACCAAATTTATCAAAATCCGACACCAAATCGTCACCCAAACCCCCAAACCAAACTCTCCAAATCCCTAGCATAAAACTCCCAATCTACACCTTAAATACACACCAACTAGGTGGGAAAATCAATGGGGAAAAATATTATTGATCAAAAATGAGCACAAGGGACTTACTTCAAGAATCCCCTCGAAAACCCTCTCAAAAATTGTCTAAGCCGTGCTTGAAATGTTTGAAATGAAGCCAAAATAGCGAACCCTTATTTTTATCTTTATGTCCAGCCTTTCCACTTATGCGGACAGGTAACCGCATCTGCGGTGTTGCAGAAGTGACAAAAATTCCACTTCTGCAGTGAAGCACTAGAGCTAGGCCTCCGCTTCTTCGGTCCTCGCCTCGCATCTGTGCAACCGCAGGTGCGGAACTCCCCATCGCACCTGCGAACCCTCCGCTTCTGCGCCCTTACGCCGCATCTTGACCCTGCAGGTGCAGAAATAACCTCGCTTCTGTGACCTATGCTCACTTCCTCCCTAGCCGCTTCTAAGGCTCCCTTCTCGCATCTGCGAGAACGCACCTACAATCCCACTCCACAGGTGCGATTATTCTAGAAGCTGGTGAGCTTTAGCATTCCTTCAAACTTCAAATCGATCCAATAACCATCCGAAATCAACCCGAGGCCCCCCGGACCTCAACCAAACATACTATCAAGTCCCAAAACATCATACGAACGTAGTCGAGGCCTCAAATTGCATAAAAAAACTTCAAAAACACGAATCACACCCCGATCCAAGCCTATTGAAACTAAGGAAATTCCACTTCTACAAACGACGCTGAAATATATTAAAAATATGTCCGACTAACCCCAAATATTTTCACACAAGTCACATTTGATATTTACGAACCTACTCCAACTTCCGGAATCGGAATCCGACCCCGATATCAAATGTCCACTCCCTATCAAAATTTCCAACTTTCTCCATTTCAAGCCTAATTCCACTATGGAACTCCAAACCACAATCCGGACATGCTCCTACGTCCAAAATCACCTAAGGGAGCTAACAGAACCATCAAAACTCTATTCCAGAGTCGTTTACTCAAAGGTCAACATCCGGTCAATCACTTCAACTTAAGTTTTTAACCTCGAGACTAAGTGTCTCATTTCATTTTGAAATCTCACCGGACCGGAACCGACTACCCTGGCAAGTCATGTAACAGCGATAGAGTACAAAATGAGCAGCAAATGGGGGAACTGGGCTACAACTCTCAAAACGACTGGCCGGGTCGTTACATTACAACTAGTAGCGAAGTGATACTTGGATACGAAAATGAACAAAGAAAGTTCCTATAAGTATTACTAATCTATCCTATTGTTAGAATAATTGGCATATCGGCATAATGATGAAATAAAAGTCAATGTACGATGAAAGATTGAAGTAGTAAAATAGAGATTTCTAATTGGGAGGGATAAATAGACTATTGTAGTGGGTGAACAAATTGATTGTCAATGAAAAGTTTTATGTGAGATAGAAGTTTAATAATGACTTCGAGTGGCAAGTAAGAGTTTGAATTGGGTTTACTCTTAAGTGGGGACGCATCGGAACAGGAAAGATTAACTTTAAAGGTAATGGTTTAAGAAATAAGATATTTTATTTACTAGAGTCAAGATGAAGAGAAACCTTCGGTAACTTCATGATGGAATGAGTACAATTACCATAAAGTGCTTGTAGGGAATCAAAGACTCATTACAAGTAATACTTACGGTGTTGTGCATCAGGGGCTTTAAAAGTTATGTCTGATAGTCAAAGATTTAATGGGCAACTCAAATGCATTCCTACAACTTTGGGGACATGTGCGATTTGAATTAAATTCAAGCATTGGCGGAGAACAAGGAAGTACATTAATTGTACGTGGGATTAAGTGGAATAAGAGGGTATTTTAATGTGTGCACACTTAGAATGAGATGAAATAGAAAAGGGTAATGTAATGCGCATTCCTGAATGAGAAGAGACTCTCCTACACAAAAAAATAAAGCATGCCTGTAAAAAGCACAGATTAAAAGAAGAGCACAAATATTAATATGGTGCAAGTACCATCGTGATAATGATGATTCTCGACTATTAAAAGATTATGGGCTATGGTAGCATGTCTATGGTGCGCATAGAAGTAAATGCAATCTCAAATTTTTGGTAGAAAAATATCACAAGATACTCAATGGTGTCAAAGAATTGGTAAAAGATAAGAAATAAAATTGGAGCACGAATGTCCGTCAGTAGGTGGCAAACTAGTGTCATGAATTCGAACGAAGTGAGTTGAATTATTTTTAGGCTAAACTTGTTGGTAACAATAGTTATCAAGTTACGAATCTAACATGAGCTCTAAAGGTATGAGCGAAAGTGGGGGAATGAGATTATCATATGATGGATAAATCTGAGACGAATATCTTATTAGTCTTTGGAAGGAATAAAAGAACGTTCCAAAATAATTTTGATGATTTGAGAATATTAAAAGTCTTATGTGGGAAAACTTTTCCTGGAAACAGAATTCATAAAAGACAACAGACTAATTTGTAAGTATTCGTTATGATAAAATTTTGAGACTATGAGCCGGAATGGATAAGTTTGCAAATACCAAGTGGGCAATATAAGTTTTCTCTCACCAAGCATGAGCCATAATTTCGAGAAAGCAGAGAATTTAGGCAGTATGGAAATGTAATATTCTATATTATCCAAAAGAAAAATGAGTTTTGTAAAAGTTCCAATCACGGAGAGATTTTAGTTTACTTCAATATACTTTTCAGGTACAACTTGACGTATTCATGATGAAAGAATACACATATGTTCAGTAGTGATATGGGTACTATGTCAAGTGGCTATTATTAATATTGAGTAGTATGCAGGTATGTAAATACTCGAAGTACAAAAGTATATACTTGATGCACTTATGGTATTTGTAAGGTCGTGTGGGGACTAATTAGTTTATCATGTTGTTTATTGCTAGTTGTTAAGCTATATTGTTATTGGTGCCCTTGCGGGGGCTTGTTTTGGACAGGTTAAATTGTTTTTGGATAGTCCTAGTTATAAGGGAAACTCTGCCGAAATTTTTAAGAATTTGTAAAGATAGCCAAATTTTGAGGGCCATAAGTAAGTTGAGATTTTGGAAAGGAAGTATAAGACCCATATAGTGATAAGTGCCTATGCATAATTATTGGAGATAAAAGGATGGTAACTCTATGCTTATAAGTGACTTGTAAACATTCAAGGACGAATGTTCTTAAGTGGAGGAGAATGTAGCACCCAGGAAAATTTCAAAATACTTACATTATTTTGTGTTAAGACGAGGACTATTAATATGATGGATATTAATTGGATATGATAATAAGTGTACGAGGCATATTATAAGTGATGTGGGGTCTAAGGAGAGCCCTAAGTCTAAGTCAAGTTGGAAATTACATGATAAAGTAAAGTTTCAAATGACTACGCCCAAGACCTAACTTTGAACGAGCATATCTATATATATATATATATATAAAGAGTTATGTGATGAACAACCTATTATATGAAAAATCATCGAGTCTAGTTTCTAACGCGTCAAACCGTTTGTCATTTGGATACTCCTACAAGAAGTTAGGATCAAACTACCAAAGGCTGGCGGTGAAGTACTGCCATAGCGTCCTGGTCCGCGCCCGGGCTTTGAAGAGGAATGAACTGGGGATGCGAAGGATCCGGGGCCGCGTCCGAAACCCAAAAATCTGGGCCTATGAATACAAAATCGGGGGAAGAGTATTCTGAGTATTGGGGGTAAGGGTTCATGAGGTGAAGAGGCGATTTTAAGCTCAAATCAAGTCCAATCAACTAAGGTATGTTATTAATGATGTTTTGGGTTGATTCTTACTCAATATACATGAGTTCTAACATCATTCTTGCATCCAAATACGAGATTTCATCATAAAATCCTCAAAAACACAAAAATCACCCAAGTTTTGATTTTTCAAGATTGATCTACTAGAGGTAATTCTAATGCTTCAAACTCATTTATTATGAGTAGTTTGATGTATTTGAAGCATTTGTTACAAGTTTTAATGGTTGAAAGATTGCTTTATAAAAATCTAGTTCATGGCATGAATAGTACTATTGAGAAAATAAGAGAGAAGATGAATAGTAATCTTGGCGATGAAATAGATGAAGACAATCAACCAACGGAATTATATGTTAGCAAAAGTTGAAAGTGATCAACTACGTAATCACGCGAATTGTATATTTCGCAAGTGTTGATTATGGAAGACGATGGATAGAACTTGGTCGCATTGGACAATTGATGTAGTATCATTAATGACTTCGAATGGGTATTAAGTTATAAGAATGAAGTTTAATAGTCTAGAATGTAAATGTATTTGGCGATTTGAGTTGTTGGAGGCTTCTAGCCAGCTTATGAGCCATATATGGATATTGATCAATATCTTAGGTCATATTTTGATGTAATTAGGATATCTAATTGTAGATATCGACTTGTTGGTGATGTTTGGGCATTTTAGTAAACATTGGAATGATGGAAGAGGATTGAAAGCTTGTGAATGTTAATAAAGTGAAAGTGAGGTAAGTTGATTAAAACTTACTCTACTTGAGGGACTTTCTCTAAAAGCATGTTTTGAGTTAATACTTAAGTTGTTTGCAAATGTGCTTTCTTGCTTGTGGGGACAAACAAATACGGATGTCTCCATGTACAAAAATAGTATGTTGCATATGTAGTGTCATGGTGTTTTATAAAATTTTATTCAAATCTTGTTGGCAAAATGACGTTCAAGGTAAATGTAATAAGTTTTTATCAAAACTTTCGTATTGACAAGAGTATACATATTTGAGTGCTAAAGATAAGTCTTCATGAAAAGTATTTATTTTGGAAATTGATGAGCAGAATAACAGTTGTGATATCTTTTAAAGACTGATGTTAAATTGCTAAAGGCTTTAACATGTAAAGTGTTGTTTATTTAATTGTTATTCAAATGGTTTAGATTTTTTATTAATGTTATGATTTGATAAATATAGATCCTTTGAGGCTACTATGCTTTGAATCTATTTCTGAAGTCTCAAATGTTTTGGGAGTTACTTCTGTTCACCGATGTGACGACCCGGCCAGTCAGTCTCATGAGTTACCGCTCCGTTTCTCCCCATTTCTTGTTCATTATGCTTCGTTATCCGTGTTTTATGTGATCGAGTTGATTAGTTTGTGTTCGGAGTGGATTTGGTAAGAAATGAGACACCTAGTCTCTTTTAAGAAGATTTAAGTTGGAAAAGTCAATCAGATGTTGACTTATGAGTTAGAGGGCTCGGATGTGAGTTCCGATGGTTTGGTTAGCTTCGGGAGGTGATTTATTACTTAGGAGTGTGATCGGAATTGTTTTTGGAGGTCCAGTGTAGAATTAGGCTTGAATTGGTGGAGTTAGTATTTTGGCGATTTCCGGTTGTTAGGCGAGATTTTGATCCGAGGGTCGGAATGGAATTTCGAGAGTTGCTATAGCTTCGTATAGTGATTTTGGACTTAGGCGTATATCCGGATTTGAAATTGGAAGGCCGTAGGACAATTCAACGCATTTTGGCGAATGTTGGAAAATGGAAGATTTTTGGAAAGTTTGACCGAGGAGTTGACTTTTTGATATCGGGGACGGAATCTAGTTCTGAAAATCTTCATAGGTCCGTTATGTCATTTATGACTTGTGTGCAAAATTTGAGGTTAATCGGACTCGATTTGATAGGTTTCGACATCGAATGTAGAAGTTGGAATTTATTAGTTTCATTAGGCTTGAATTGGGGTATCATTCGTGTTTTTAGCGTTGTTGGATATGATTTGAGGCCTCGACTAAGTCCATAATATGTTTTAGGACTTGTTGGTATATTCGGACGGGGTCCTAAATGACGCAGGTGCGTTTCGGAGTAGTTTCAGACCATTTCTATCCATTTGTTTACTGCTGGTGCATCGCAGAAATTCTGCTGCACGGAGCTTATTTTGGGAGCTTATATCGCGCAACCTATACGGAATTTGAAAATTTCTAAAACATGGAAGTTGTAGCCCTTTGCGTCTAGTTTCAGAAAATATAAATCATTCATCATTTGGACATATATACAGGAAGTTACAATAGATTAGGTACTGTTGTTGTTTTCTAGGCAGTGTATATAGAAGAAATTTCTGCTGCACAGGACCGACTTTGGAAACTTATATCTCGTAATCTGTAAGGAATTTGGAGATGGTCCAAAAATGAAAGTTGTAGCCCTTTGAATCTAGTTTTCAGAAATATAAACCATTTATCATTTGGGAATTTTTATCAAAAGTTATGATAGATTAACTCAAGCCTGGTACTGCTGCTGTTTTCCAAGCAGTGTGCATAGCAGAAATTTCTGCTGCACAGGACCGATTTTGGATGCTTATATCTCACAATATATAAGGAATTATGAGATAATCAAAACTTGAAGGTTGTATATCTTTGAATCTAGTTTCTAGAAAGATAAACCATTTATCATTTGGACATTTTTACAGAAAGTTATGATTGATCGAAGTTGGCTAGTGGAGCAATTTTGACAGAATTTTCTGATGGAATTTAGAAGCTCATATCTCTGAATATATAAAGAGTTATATAGTGTACAACCTATCAAATGAAAGATCTTCAAGTCTTATTTTTAAATCTTCAAACTGTTGATTATTTGGATATTTTCACAAGGAGTTATGAGCATTTTAACAGAAGGTATACAGCAAGGGAAAATGGTAAGAGGATGTACAACCTGCACAGTGCAGGTACAACTCGATGAAGCCTGGGCAGAATGTTTTTAAGCCTTTTTGTTCGCGATTTTGGGTATATTTTCACCCATAGTTGCTCATTTTTGGAGGTTCTTGAAGGAAATTAAGGAGGGATTCAAGGAGAATCGATTGGAGATAAGAATTTCGGACCTAAAACTCGTTTATATTGTGAAATCCACCTAGAAAATCATTGAAGTCTTGCTAAAAATGGAAGAAATAGGGCTTGGCATTTTGAAATTTTAATTGGGTATTTGGAGGACCATGGGGTCGGATTTGAGAACTTTTGATATGTATGAACTCGTTGGAAGATGAGGAACCCGTTGATGTGAAAATTTCTGAGCTTCGAGAAGTGGGCCCGGGGCTCGGGTTTTGCTAATTTCGGAATTTTTGGTATTTTTCGATTGTTTTCGCTTGGGCTTTGTCCCCTCAGCATATTGTGACGTATTTATTCTGATTTTGGATAGATTCGACGCGCGTGGAGGCCAGTTCAAGGGCCAAGGGTGTCGCGGGCTAGGGATTTAGCCGGTTCGAGGTGAGTAGTGATTGTAAATGATGTTCTGAGGGTTTGAAACCCCGGATTGTACATCATAGTGCTATATTGAGGTGAGACACGCGCTCGATGATGAGCGTGGGGTCGTTTACTACTGGAGATTGTGACTTGGTCCGTCCCGATTGATGATTTTTTATCGCGTATTTGACTGAAACTTATTTGTTATCATCATGATTTGGGCTGTGACAATTATTTGAACCCTTCGGGGATTTTTATCACTGTTTCCTCACTATTTTGAGTTATTACTTGAACTTAGTCATGCTGTTTTCCACTGTTTTACAACTCAGCCACTTTTACTCAGTTTTGAGACTTAAATAATATTTTAATGATATTTTTGGGCTGAGAACTACTATTTTACTATGCCCGAGGGGCTTGTGATGATTTTCTAACTGAGTGCGGTCAAGGGTCAGATGTGAGGATATACTGAGTGATATGAAGCCGAGGGCCTGAGATACTTTATATGCCACGAGGTGGCTTGTGACTGATATGAGGCCGAGGGCCTGAGATACTTTATATACGCCACGAGGTGGCTTGACTGATATGAGGCCGAGGGCCTAGATTTGATGCCACGAGGTGGCTTGATATTGCGCTTGAGCGGTAAGGGGCACCTCCCGGAGTCTGTACATCCCCAGTGAGCGCGGGTACCCATTGTGATGTAAGATATAGCCCGACGGGCTGATACTGTTCCTTGTGATAGCCCGAGGGGCTGGTATTGTTCTGAGATTTGAGCTCGAGGGGCTGGTACTGTTCTGCGATATTTCCCGAGGGGCGGAATTGTTGATAAGGAGATTTTACTTGATTTCTCACTGATTTACTATTTTCAAATGATGTTTCATTGCTTCCTTATAAAATGCCTTGTGCTTTACGTGCTTTCTTACTTTCAGTCGTTATTTATATTTATTACTCAGTGGGTCGGAGTACTCATATTACTCCCTGCACCATGTATTCAGATTCAGTCGTTGTTGGTTTCGCTCCGGAGTGCCGACTCCTTCCGTCCAGGCGGTGATTCAGAGACTACGAGGTAGTTGTTGGCGTTCCTAGCCCCGTATCTCCCTTATCTTATCGTTTCCATGTTTTTCAAACAGTTGTGCCAGATATTATATTTAGTAGACTTGCATCAGGATCCATAGTTGCTCATGACTTGTCACGACCCTAACCCCGAACCTGGTCGTGATCGCGCCTCTCGTGAAGACAAGGCCAGCCAATTTAACCAAAATCTCATTTTAAACAGTTAATTAACATGAAAACTATATAAGCATGAAATAAAAGCAATCATTCGCGGAAATATAGCTAACCATAATAGAAACCATCCCGACACAGCCCAAACCGGCTCGCGGATCGGTACGGAGACGTATGTATTTATCCTCGAGAGGCTGCAAAACCTTTTAGGAAAAACTTCATATTCTTGAAATTCTTTTCGTGCGAGCTTGTTGATCCGAGCACTAAACTTCTGTTATCCTATTCTCTCACAGATGGTGAGGACGCAAGCTACCGGACGAGGTGGACGATCACTGAGGCCACCAGGGGCCGTGGACGCGGTCGTGGTCGTGGCAGAGGCAGAGCAGCAAGGGCAACCCTTGTTGATCCACTAGCTGCCCCAGCTTAGGATCAGGCTCCAGTAGCACCAGTTCAGGCACCAGTTGTGCCTATCGTGATTCTGGGTCTTCAGGAGGCCTTGGCTCAGATCTTATCCGTTTGCATTGGCCTAGCTCAGGCAGTTTCAGCCACCACAACAACAGCTACTTCACAGGCCGGGGGAGGCAATTAGACCCCCGCTGCTCGTACACCTGAGCAGGTAGTGCAGGGACTTCAGATGCCGGGGGCACCTCCAGCCCAGCCGGTTGCACCAGCCTAGGAGTTCATGGTACCAGTTATGCCGGATGATGAGTAGCATTGTCTTAAAAGGTTTGGTAGACTCCAGCCTCCATCATTCAGTGGTGCTGAGGGCAAGGATGCCCAGGGTTTTCTTGATAAGTGCCAGTAGATGCTCCGTATAGCAGGGATTCTTGAGTTTAGTGGTGTGGCATTTTCCACCTTTCAGTTTTCTGGAGCTGCCTTCACTTGGTGGGAGGCGTATGAGAGGCGTAGGTTGGTTGGTGCAGCGCCCCTTACTTGGCAGCAGTTCTCCGCTCTTTTCTTGGAGAAGTATGTGCCGCAGTCCCGCCAAGAGGAGCTGGTAGACAGTTCGAGTGGTTGCGACAGGGGGATATGACTTTGCCACAGTATGAGTCGAGGTTTTCTGAGTTGGCTCGTCATGCCATCTGGATTGTTCCGACAGATCATGAAAGGATCAAGAGATTTGTTGATGGCCTTAACTATCATCTCCGTATTCTTATGACCAGAGAGAGAGTGTTGGGTGCTACATTCGAGGAGGTGGTTGATATCACTCGCGAGATTGAGACGGTTCGTCGTCAAGAGCGAGAGGAGAGGGAGGCCAAGAGGCCTCGAGGATCGGGCAGTTATAGTGGTACTCCTTCGAGGGGCTAGTTTCAACATGGTAGAGGTCATTCTTTTAGGCCTACTCAGTCAGCCCGTCTAGAGTATCGCGGGGCATCTTCAAGTCGTGGTTATCATGGGTCGCAGCAGGGCCAGTCATCACTCAGCGCCCTTCTACCTCAGAGTTCAGCTCGTGCTCCGTCAGCCCAGGGTTCTCCTACGCCGAGTGCATCTGCTAGACACTCCGGTGCGAGGGGTTCCCTTCAGCCCTCTTCTCCAGCACCAGGGAGCTGTTATGAGTGTGGCGAGATGGGCCACATGTGGAGCCAGTGTCCTCATCGTGGTGCTAGTTCACCTCAGCAAAGGGGTAGCCCTCAACTTCTGCTCCAGTTACTTTACCACCCGCCCAGCCAGCTAGGGGTCACCCCAGAGGGGGAGGTCGATCAGGTGGTGGCCAGACTCGTTTCTATGCTATTCCAGGTAGGACAGGTGCCATTGCTTCAGATGTTGTCATTACAGGTATTGTTTCAGTCTGCCACAAAGATGCCTCTGTATTATTTGATCCCGGTTCCACCTATTCTTATGTGTCCTCATATTTTTCTCTTTATTTGGGTACGCCCCGGGAGTTCCTTGCTTTACCTGTTCATGTGTCTACCCCGGTGGGCGATACTGTTGTTGTAGACCGTGTGTACCGGTCATGTGTGGTGACTATTAGGGGTTTGAAGACACGAGTGGACCTATTGCTATTGAGCATGGTGGATTTTGATGACATTTCAGTCAAAGAGTTAATACCTCTATTCCATCTGAAAGTCCGCCTGTCCAGTCCGCTAGACATTTGATCTCCTCTTATCCCACAAGAGTTTTCAGATGCTACGATCCCTCAGGCTAGATATAAGGTAGAAAATGCTCCTTCTACTAAAACTAGCTATGATCACCCCAATTCTCCTGCCTATACGTCCTTAGGTGCTGAACTTGGTGATGATAATATTGGAGTTTTAGAAGTGGATTTTGAAATTGACAAAAAGACTCTCCAAAAGGAATTTTATTCTCCCGATAATCTTTTCAAAAGAACTTGGTTTTTGGAAAAATACAAAGGAGAGAAAATAAAAGAAATTCAATCAAAATTTAATGATTCTTTAAATGTTGTTAAAAGACAGATCAATTTCTTTAAATAGTTCGAAATCTATGCTGATTATACGAAAATAGATTTTCCTTTTTCAAAATCTAGTAACGTTTCAAAAGCATGGAAAACTAATACCGGTGAAGAAGTTATTTTCGAACTTCCTCTGTCACAAGGATTTTCTACAACTTTTGCTAATACCTCCGTTACAGCTGCTCCTTTTAAGAAAAGAGCTGATAACAAACCAATTACTGGCAAAGATATGAGACATATTTTTGAACAAAATAATTACACGAATAAATATTTAGAAAGTATTGGAGAATATTTAATTGTCAATCATTCTTTGACTACAATGAAGAAATCCATAGGAGGACCTTCCACCTCTTCTGCTCCTCTTTTCAAACCTTACGAGATCCCCAGAATTCATTCTAGGGAGCTACATATGCATTATTCTAAAGACTCTCCTCAACTTTCTGAGCTTCAGCGAAAAATTCTAGAAATTGAGAAAACTTTAGTGGTCCACGATACGCCAGTCCGCCAAGTTACTAAATCTTCTTCGAGCCGTCAAACTTCTACTGCAACTTCTAAGCTCATAGGAGTCCTTGGTAAGACAGATTCAGACCAAGAATCTGAACAATCAGTATCCATGGAAGAAAATCCCCCTCTAGATATCGCACCTATTCGTGTTGAGTCTTCCAACTGGAGGAAACCTCAAAAACTCTACTATCCTAAGGTTACCCATCCAGACGTAGTTTTGGAAGAGAAGCCCAATGTCATGCAGAATAATTACAATGCAAACAAAATTTATGAATGGAACATAGATGGTTGTTCTGAGTATAATATTCTCGAAAAGTTGCAGTAGATGACCATGGTTGTCACTGCTTACAAAACTTCTCATAATTGGTCCGACCAGGGTACTACCCATGTCCTTGTAGCTGGATTTACATGGCAACTCAAAGGATGGTGGGATACCCACCTCAGTGAGGATGAGAAGCAAAAACTCTTCTAATCTGTCAAGGTTGATGAAACATGACAACCAATTCTTATAGACGGGGATACTATTCCCGACTCTACCAATACCCTGATATATACTATTATCAGAACCTTTATATGTTGTCCAGAAATTTTTAGGGAAAAAACTACCGAAGTACCTAACAATCTTAAGTGCAAAACTCTTTCAAACTTTAGGTGGTATAAAGACTTTTGCCTCATGCGGATCTATGAACGGCCTGATAGGAACCAACATTATTGGAATGAAAAATTCTTAGATGGTTTGCCAAAATCACTTAGGGATTTAGTCAAAGAAGAATTTCAAAATTAATATTCCGGTGATATTGTTCCGTATGATCAGATCACCTATGGTCAAATTACCAGCCAAATCCAACAAGTTGCTCTCAAAATCAGTAAACAAGAAAAAATCCTCAGACAATTAGCCAAAGATAAGGCTCAAACTCATAAAGATTTAGGTAGTTTTTGCGAACAGTTTGGTCTACCTCCTTGCGGTAAAAAGCCTCACAAAAGGCGCAAACCCAAAAAGGAACTTCCTAGTCCTAGCAATCCTACGTCCAAGTATAGGAAAAGAAGACCTTCCTATATGAAGCCAAAGTATTCTAAACCCGAAGTTGAGAATACACCAACTTCAACTATAGCCAAATGTTACAGATGTGGTAAAACAGGTCACATTGCCAAATATTGTAGGGTTTCAAAGGCGATTAGGAACCTTCATCTTGATGAGTCTCTCCTTAATAAAATAGAAGGAATCTTGCTTATAGACAGCAATTCTAAGGTTTCTGAAGACGAGTATGAGCAGCAATTTAACCAACTCCAAGATGATGACTTAGATTCCTCATCATCTTCAACCCAGTCTTATCGAGAAGCTCAGGAAAGTCTTCCTGGGATTAGTGTTCATACTAAAGAGAAAGATCACCTTGAAGTTATTGGCAATCTCCAAGACTCAGATCTCAAAAAGGATTACCTAGACCAACTCAAGAAAGTTATCCTTCCATCATATCTAAAATTAAAACTTTAGAAATGAATGTGGGATGATCTCTTCGCAGATTTGCCCACTGCCTTTCTGAAAGCAGAAGAAACACATAGTCAGCCTTCCTTATGAACCTGACTTTGATGAAAAAATAATTCCTACTAAAGCTCGCCCTATTCAAATGAATCATGAGCTCATCATTCATTGCTAGATTGAAATTGATGATCTCTTAGGCAAAAATATTATTTCTCCTTCAAAATCTCCCTGGAGTTGTGCGGTAGTCTATCTTAACAAAAACTCCGAAAGTGAGCGAGGTGTACCTCATTTGATTATCAATTACAAACCCCTCAATACTGCTCTTAGGTGGATTAGATATCATATTCTTAATAAGAAGGATTTGCTTTAGCGTGTCTATGCCGCTACTATATTTTCCAAATTTGATTTGAAATCATGATTTTGGCAGATCCAAATCAACCCTAAAGATCGATACAAAACCGCTTTCACTGTCCCATTCAGACGGTATGAATGGAATGTTATGCCTTTCGGATTGAAAAATGCTCTTTCTGAATTCTAAAAAATCATGAACGATGTCTTCAATCCTCTTTCACAATTTATTATTACTTACATTGACGATATTCTTGTATTTTCCACAAGCATTGACCAACATTTTAAACATTTAAATATTTTCTTTAATTCTATTAGGGAAAATGACCTAGTTCTATCCAAAACTAAATATAGTTTATTCCAGATAAACATTCGATTATTTGGTCACAATATCCGACAAGGGACTGTGATCCCTAAACAAAGGTCTGTAGAATTTGCTGATAAATTTCAAGATCAAATTCTAGATAAGACACAGCTCCAGAGATTCCTTGCTTGTGTCAACTATGTCTACGACTTCATTCCAGGTCTTAGCATTCTGCTAAAATCGCTCCACGATTGGCCGAAAAAGCCTCCACCACCTTGGACTAACAACTATACCAGCGTAGTCAAGGAAATCAAATCGAAATTCAAATACCTTCCTTCCATAACCCTTCCTGATCCTTCAACCTACAAAATAGTAGAAACAGATGCTTCAAATTTAGGATATAGAGAGATTTAAAACAAAAGAAAAATGATAGAGAACATATCATTGCTTTTACCTCCAAACATTGGAACAATGCTCAACAAAATTATCCTACTATCAAAAAGGAAATTTTGGCGATTGTCTTGTGTATCTCTAAATTCCAAGCTGATTTGTTAAATGAAATTTTTTTACTATGCATTGATTGTAAAGAAGCTAAATCTGTTTTACAGAAAGATGTACAAAACCTTGCCCCAAAATATATTTTTACTAGATGGCAAGCTATTTTATCAATTTTTGATTTTGATATAGAATATATCAAAGGAAGCTCAAATTCCATACCTTACTTCCTTACCGGAGAATTCATGCAGGGCAAATAATGGTTAGGAAAAAGAAAGTTGATCCTCCCATACCAACGCTTCTGACTCCATCAGAAGATTCAACATCGGCTGTTTCAAAACAGCCAACAATCAATACCCAACAGGCAGTTGTCACAAGACAAATAGTTGCCTCCAAGAAACCATTAAATGAGGTTGGACCAAGCCAGACGAAATATAGAACTCCAGCAGATTATGCCATGAAGGGAGTTCCTCAAACATATGTAGTAGATTCACCAAAACCAATTTTGTTTGCTCAACAAAATAGATGGGCAGACATAGTTGAAGAAGATAAATTTCAACAAGCCCAAATGTTACAAACTGACCTATGGACAGCAGAAGAACTTTTGCGATGGTATCAACTCATGGGATTTAAAAATACTTTACCCATGACAAATCCTGAACAAGGACAACAACAATTAAACTAATTAATGGATGTGGTGGCTAGAAGCCTCATATCTCCCCTCAAAACCTCTGTGGTTGCCCAAAGCACCACAACCAAAGCAGTGGCGGTAAAAGGCCCCACACACAATGCACGATACCTTCGGTATCCCAGTGCCACAGCCAATTCCTTTGAAAGGTCCATATTCTGAGAAACCAAACTATTTTGAGAATGAGATGGTTTACCCACTCATTCGAACAGAGCCGGATCTTTGGCACTCTAACCTAGTACAAGTAGCCAAAAAGATGCTTAACCCTTCTGCCAATTATCTTCAGAAAACTCCTGCCTACACCCAGAAGTTCTATGAATTTATCCTTACATATACCAAATCTATTCAAACCATTTTTAGACAAAACCCAAACATATGGCACCCATACAACAGTATGGATTAATAAAATAATCTTACCAAAAGAAAGGAGCACACACCCTACTAAAATCAGAAAGTTTTCTCAACCGTCTGAACCTCAATTTTTCAACTACTATGACTAACGAGACGCCTGGATGAATGCATTCACATTCCAAAATCCCCTTGGAAAACATTCATTTTTTATCCTTTGGGGAAGACAGCTAACATTCGAGTTCCCTCAGTGGTTTTTACATCAATGGTGGCTAATTTGTGATCACACAATAGATATTTTTCCTTCTCCGGTAAAAGAAGGAGATGATTACTTTTGTACCAAATTTCATCATGACCAGCATATCCAATGCTTCTCCAGTTTTCCCATAGATTCCATATCCCATGGATCTATACGCAAAAATTCTCAATTCACAAGACAGAAGGTCAAAGAGGGTTAATATGGTTAGCTCTCAAGGTCACTGCAAGTGGTATAAGGTTTGGAAAGGTGCTTCTGAAGCTTATGTAGCAACAGTTGAAAAATGATTCTTTGAGAACCCAAAATATCTGTCACCCAAAGATGTCTCTCATTCTCAATTTTGCAACAAAAATCTCTTGCTTCTACACAACTAACAGGATCCAGCAGCAAAAAGGAATATATCCAGCAAATGCAAAAACTGCTCCAACAATTAAAGCCTGAAGAACCTAGCCAAAAATCCCCATCTAAAGACCAATCAGATGAAGAAAATGATGATGAAGAAGAAGAAGAAGATCCTGATTATGATATCACTGTACCATAAAACAGGAGAAATTGCTGAGATCAAGACAACATAAAATTTTCGGAAGTAATTGTAGCAAAGTTACTATTTACTTTCATTGTAGCTTTTTTACTATACACTTTCATTGTAGCAGTCCGTCTATTTTTCAATTAAATAGATCCCCCCATTTGTAAAGAGAAGGCATTCGAAAAGATACCTATATATATATATATATATATATATATATATATATATATATACAGAGA
>MCJB01012296.1:4884-15396 GCA_002018475.1 Nicotiana obtusifolia
TTAGTGTATATATATATATATATATATATATATATACACACTAAGTGTATTGCATATACAAAGTGTATTGTAGAGTGTATTATACAATACATATATATATATATATATAGAGAGAGAGAGTATAGCGTCGTATATATCAAGTTATATATATATATGTATTATACAATACACTATACTATAGTATATTATATTGTATAGTGTATTATATATCAATATATATTCGATATATCAAGGTATTTATATATATATATATATATATATAAATATTAAAGTTATATTCGATATATATATATATAGTATAATATAGTATAGTATATATATACTAAATGTATTGCACGCACGCTCCATAATACACTTAACTGCATATTAATCCCTTGTATTACAAAAGCGTTAATGGCTTGCATTTATATTATTTAAACATGAAGTAAATACAAAAGTGAGTTTAATTTTGGTAAAATATTGACAAAAAAAAAATAAATATTTTCACATTTGCGACCAACGTTGGTCGCTAAAAGAAAATCTGATATATTTAAATTTTCCAGATAAGCGACCAACATTGGTTGCTTATATCCCCATAAAATTTTCCTTTTATAAGCGACCAACTTTGGTCGCTTATACATTTTGCGACCAAAGTTGGTCGCAATTTTCAAACCGGATTATTTTTGATTTTTACTTAAGCGACCATCTTTGGTCGCTATTTTTGCCCCAAATTTACCCATCACTTAGCGACCAAAGTTGGTCGCAAATTTTAACGGTGGGTCCACTTTTGGGACCAATTTTGGTCGCAAAATTTGAAATATTTTTGACCAAATTGGTCTGACTAGTCCGGTCAACATGTTGACGAAGCTACTGACCAATTAGCGACCAATGTTGGTCGCTAATTGCTTTAAGTTTTTTTTTTATTTTTTTTAACTAGTTTGGCGACCAATTTTGGTCGCAATTTTTGGTAGACCAACGTTGGTCGCTAATTTTTGGTCGCTAAATTGTTGTTTTCTAGTAGTGTTTGACTCCCGCAGGTGGTTCCACAAGATCCCAGACTTGATTGGAGTACATAGACTCCATTTTAGATTTCATAGCAGCAATCCATTTTTCAGCATCTATATCTTGTAGTGCTTCGTCGTAATTTATAGGTTCTGTATTAGTCTCTTTAGGGATCCTATCGTAAGATTCTCCCAAGAGTACATACCGAGAAGGTTTTCTAATAATTCTCCCACTGTGACGAGACAATACAGGTGCATTTTCGTCCACGACATCATCATGAAGAACTGGGTGCTCAACATTATTCTCCTCACCTTGTGGTGCCAGGATTTCATGAGCTTCTTCTTCAATTGCAGGTTGCTCAACATTACTCCCACTGCTTTGCGGCAGCGAGATGTCAGGCAATGCCTCTTGTGTATCCTCTTGCCTATTAACATTCCTCCCACTACGAGAACGCAGTGGTAAATCAATACTGGCTGCCGGGATATGTTTTGGAGATGGATCTTTTGTTATTTCTTTACTCAATTCCTGTAAAACAAGTTTTCTTCTAGGAACATGGTTTATTAAATAATTCTCTTCCAGAAATTTGGCATTTGTTGTAACAATCACCTTCTTTTCTTTTGGACAATAAAATAAACCTCCCTTTGTTTCTTTTGGATATCCAATAAAAACGCACACCTCTGTCCTAGATTCCAATTTATCTATTTTCCCTTTCAACACATGTGCTGGACAACCCCAAACTCGAATATGCCGCAGACTAGGTTTTTACCCAGTCCACAATTCTGTTGGAGTTGAAGGTACTGACTTGGAAGGAACCAAATTAAGAATGTAATTAGTTGTTTCTAAAGCATATCCTCAAAAGGATGAGGGCAGGTCGGAATAACTCAACATTGATCTGACCATTTCCATAAGGGTTCTATTTCTTCTTTCTGCTACACCATTTTGTTGTGGTGTTCCTGGAGCAGATAATTGAGACGTTATTCCACAATCTGATAAGTATCTAATGAATTTTGCAGAAAGGTATTCACCACCGCGATCAGATCGTAATGATTTGATATGTTTATCATGTCGTTTCTCCGTTTCTGTCTTAAATTCTTTGAATTTCTCAAAGCACTCAGACTTACGGCGCAACAAATAAATATATCCGTATTTGGAGTAGTCATCTGCGAAAGTCACAAAATACTCAAAACCACCTCTTGCTTGTATATTCATAGGTCCAAAAAAATCGGAATGGATTAATTCTAACTTATCACTGGCTCTATTTCCTTTTGAAGGGAAGGGTCTCTTGGTCATTTTTCCTTCTAAACAGGATTCGCAGGTTTGTAGTGCCTCCACTTTCAATGAACTCAGGGGTCCATCAGAAACCAACCTTGAGATCCTATTTAGATTTATGTGACCTAGACGTAAATGCCATAAATAAGTTTGACTCAATTCAGAAATACGTTTCCTTTTACGTGGCAGGTCAACGTTATTTAGCTCTTTCGGTTGTAGCACATCAGGAGAAATATCAAGTATAAATAGATCATGTACTCTGGCAGCAGTGTAGATTAAAAGTCTATTGTACTTAATAATAGCAGCGTTATTAATAAAAAAGACATTATAACCAGCATCCATTAATCTCGAAACTGAAAGCAAATTCCTTCTAATGGAAAGTACATATAAAACGTGTTTTAAATTCAAAACTCTATCACTACTAAACTCAACTCTAATATATCTAATGCTAAAGTTGGTGTTGGTTCGCCATTGGCTTGAAAAACGCAAACTTCATTCTCACTTAGCCGTCGCGTTTCCTGAAACCCCTGCAAAGAAGTACAGATATGATTAGTGGCTCCCGAATCTATACACCATGACATGGTAGAAACAACCACTAAACAAGTTTCAATGACATTTGAATATAAATTACCTTGCTTATTCATCTTAGCCAAATAGGTGGGACATTGTTTCTTGTGGTGCCCAGGCTGCTTGCAGTGAAAACACTTGCCCTTAGGCTTGCTTACACCACCAGCAGCACCTCCGGGTGCCCCAACCTTGCGAGCCTTTTTCTTTTTCTGTCCGCCTTTCGGCTTAGGAACTGAACCTTTCTCAACAGTCATTGCCACAGTAGGGGCTTGTTGCTTGATAATGGACTCTGCCGCCTGCAGCTCATTCAACAATTTCGCCAGTGACAAATCCATTTTGTTCATATTGTAGTTCAAGCGAAATTGCTGAAAACTGTCAGGCAGAGTCTGCAGGACCATCTTAACTTGAGATTCCTTATCAATCACAGCTCCAAGTACCTCGAGTTCGTTCAGGAGACTCATCATGTCAAGTACATGCTTCCTAACCGAAGATCCTTCAGCCATCTTAATGTTCAAAAGGGCTTTCATGGTTGTCTGCTTAGCCGCACGATTTTGCTCTCCGAACATCTCTTTGAGATTTTCAAGCATATCGTAGACAGACCCCATTGACTGATGCTGATGTTGCAAAACATTCGCCATGGAGGCAAGAATGTAACATCGCGCTATCTTATCAGCCTTAACCCATTTATCATAGGCCTTAATTTGGTCTTCCGAAGCATCCTCTCCAGGTTTTTCCGGGCACTCATCAATCAGCACAAATTTGTAACCTTCAGCAGTTAGGACAATATCCAAGTTTCATTTCCAGTCAACATAATTCGGACCCTCTAACTTGTTTTGGTTCAGAATAACGGTAAGTGGGTTGAAAGAATACATGATTAATCTGGGAGATATAAACATCAAATAGATCATTAGATATGCTGGAAGAATAATAAAATTCAAACCACACATTACACATAAAACCATGCTTACCGAACAGTTAGATTCGATAGGGAAACTTAACTATTCATGCAAAATATATGAGTCATGCCAGATATATTACCCTATAAAAACCAGAACCAACTCAGATGGAGAGTAAACTGATAATTTATATTAGGTAGATATCACATTAATTATCCCTAGTTCCATTGAACCAACGTGTAATTCAGATGGAGAGTCAAGACAAGTTATCAATTAACTAGGGATTATAACACAGTAATTAACCACAATGAATCTATCCGATTGGGAGGAAGACCTATGTCAACACATAAACTCATTATATTACTGCTACATACAATGGAGACCATAGAGAATGAACCCTAACACCATTATTTGTTAAAATAAAAAAATTTCGTTAACAAAAATTTTTCTGAAAACAAAAAAACGCCAAAAAACCCATCTAAACGACCCCGAATGGCCAAAAAAGACCCTTGATCACAGCAAAGTGGTGTATATTGTTCAGTGGACCGTTTCCGATGAACCTACCAAATTTCAAGTCAATCGGAGTTCGTCAAAAAATTCAGAACTCCAAAACTATGACCATTCGGTAAAATCGATTTTGTCGTTTTAGGGTTTCAAAATAAAATCAGATACGATCATATCACATATTATTTCCGTGATTCCTAAATTCATAAACTGCATAATCAATTTCGTTTTTTCATAAAACATCATTGTTTCCGACATGACAAACATGCATTCAAAAACAACACCAATTCTAGGGTTTCCGTTTCATGAAGTAACATATTATTTATATTGATTTTAACAATATTCATGATTCTAGAAATCATAAACAACATAATTAATCTCGTTTTTCATAAAACATCATTATTTCTAATATGACAAACATGCATTCAAAAACAACACAAATTCTAGGGTTTCTGTTTCATGAAGTATTATATTGTCTAGTTAGATGTAAGACGACTCTTGATGCCAATTGATAGAAAATAGGCATATAAACGCAGCGGAAACAAGCACCCAAGATCGATAATGAACGAAGAACATTGATCATAACAATCATATCAAGATTAAGAGTATAAGAATATTCAATGAGCTAGAGAGGCAGTTTTATATATTCAGCACAAAAACACTTATCTCTACTTGGTCCTTCCAATACACAAAAATGTATTAGCATAAGAAGTTGGAACCGAACCATTCCCATAATCAAGATAGATTATAATTTAATCTTATGCTACAATCATCAAGATACTTTGCCCAGTTTCATCTTTGATTGTGAACATTAACTTTATAACTTATAAGAATCGACATAATCTTCCGCGCATGAGCTAAAGCTTCATACACTAAATCGTCTACTATATAAGTAAATGGCACACATATGAACAAATGATCTATTTAAATTAAGACTTCATTGAATTGAATAAATAAATAAACAATTGTTCCAAAAAAAAACATAATACTATAATCAAACCGCATGGTTAATAGTATATTCTAACATTGTCGCCCTTTGCGAAGAGGAACTCAAATGATATGTATCACTATATACATTGCAACAGCACACAACAACGGCGTTTTCTCTGCAGCTCACCTTCTTCGGCATCAAATATGTTTGACAAGCAATCAGCAAAACTCACCTGCTGATCATTGCCACTACTTTTAACACTTGATTAAACCCAAGCATGAGGAGAGGAGCGTCGTCGTATAACCCCAACTACAACTGGCACGAAAAAAGTTATTAAGTTATGCGCCTCTGCTTTCCTTATAGGCTTATCCCCACTTCTTCAAGTGCTGCTGCCATTGAGGCTGAAGCCTCCTCAAGTGTTCGTCTTTTCTGAACTGAGTTGAAAGCCTCCAGAATATCACCCACCTCCCAGTCATCGAACTCCTCAATCCCAATTCCACACTCCAGTCCGGCATTAACCTGTCAAAAACGGCAAATAGTAGTACATCATGACAACCGACCAAACAATCTTTTGGCTACTGTTTAGAGATATATACGCAGCCTGAATTTCAACGACAATGTGGAATTTAAACGAAATAGAAGCTTAAGATTCCAGTTTCAAGATTGTTAATTTTATTGATCCTTCTTAACAAAGAATTGGAATAATACATCCCGCATTAATCCAACAAAGGACCTCTCCTTAATATGTTGATAACATCTTTGTATCTAGACCAGCTTTTACATACAATGCTGATTTCAAAGAGTATACCTAATCTCAACGGAGAAAGACCTATTTGACTGGAATAACTGACAGCGCACACAAAGGAAGAAACTCCAGATGCAGAATCCTTTATTTCTAATGCATAATCAAATGAGCTCCAAGTTGATTAAGCAGCTTGCACAAAAGTTAATCATGAATAAAGCAATTAAAGACAGGATAAGTGTCACTTCCACCAGTAACTTTTATATTTTTTGGTCAAAGACAAGAAACATGGTCTAACTAAACTAAACGTCCAGAAAGACAGCAGAAAGTGCTAGCAGGTTCACCATTCATTCTTGCCTAAATTAACTCAAAATAAGTTGCTTGAGAGCACACCAAAAACATTTTTCCCTTTTTCTTTTTCAATTTTTGTTTCTTTCTTGATATAGGAAAACTGAAAATATAGTATTCCTTTTCCCTAATTATCGAAAGAAGAAGAGTGTTTGTTTGTATACCTCTTTCACAGCTTTCTTCAACCGTCTTAAAGATTCAAGCACACCAACATGAACTTCTTTGCCTTTCCTAACGACATGAATGCCACAGTCTTCCACTACTTTTCCCTCTGTTACCATGCATCCAGCAACAAGACCACCACCACTGCTGAACACAGCACGTACTTCTGCTGAACCAATTGGCACTTGTTCCTGCAAATATACAAAGGGACTCACGTGATTTTCAAGTATGTAGGATCCAACAGAAAACATGATAACATTTTGCCACAAAAAAAAAAAAAGATAACATTTCGCCACAAAGAGGCTTGATAGCTATGTTACTTTTCCATCAAAAACTCCAATTATTAAAAAAAATATATACTTCAGTGAAGTCATGAGATTAAACACACGAAAATCTACAAGTTAATGTAATTTACAGTTCATCCCTTCCCCTCAATCCAACAACCTCGGGAAATATCGGAAGAAACACAAAGCAAATTTAACATCATATGATGGAAGAGATCAGAAAAATAGGTTCTCCAGCCTCTTTTTCAATAGAAAGCAACCATTTTTAAATATCATTAAAATTCAATTAAAGTTATGAAATTAAACTGCGAAAGTGATTGATCAAGAAAAATCGCACCCACTCAGTGCACTCAGAAAATGTCACATTCCTTACCAGGAAGACTGAAAAGACACATGACGTAAACCTTATGAATGTTTACCTCAACTGATTCCAGAAGTCCCTCCATTGCTTTTCGCACATCATCAATAAGCTCATATATAACTTTGTATAGTCGGATCTCAACACCTTTATTTTCTGCACAGCTCTTGACAGAACTTGGAGTTCTAACATTAAAGCCGAAAATAATAGCTTTACTTGCTACAGCAAGATCGACATCGCTGGCGTTCACATTACCAGTAGCTTGCAGTACGAACTTCAAAGTGACATTATCCCGTGGAAGAACCTGAAGAGCTCGTCTGACCGCCTGAATCGATCCCTATGCATGATATAGGGTATTGTAGTTAGTAGGTAGTAGGTAACGTCGTCATAATGAATGATCATTAGACGTATTACACATTTGTGATTGACAGGATATAGGTATAGCAAGCCAAAAATTAATTCACCGAACTGTTGATTATTCTTGTGGAGCCAAAAAAGGGAAAGATAATAGTTTAAATTTTCTTCAATAAGATCTCACATTGTTACATCCAAAGGTGTTCAATAGTTGAAATATATTGAGACATGGTCCAACAAAAGTTAAAACAGTAAAGCTGTCAGCAACAGATAGGTACCAATCAAAAAATATGTCCAGCTAAAATGCACCATCAGAAGCTAAATGTAAGCATTTAAACTGCTAAACACTACAAAAGAAATACAGCCTAATAATGATCATCATTACCAGTTACAAATTGCATCTCCGACTGGAATAAGAATTCGGCATTATTGTCTTTTGACGTCTTACAGCAACGTAAAAAAAAAGAGATGAAATTTGGAGCATCTCGGCATTAGTAGTTCCATTTTATTCTTGACTACCACTGAATAATGCCAAGAGGCAGCATTTAGATCAATGTCACCACTAAGTGAGTGAAAGATGAACCAAAAGAAACTAAAAGAAGTTGTACAAAAACTCCAATTTAGACTCTTATCATGATATAACTTTATTAGTTGAAGGCCCCAGAAAGTTAACTGAGCAGAGAATTTCAAAATAGTATTCGTTCAAATAAATTCTTGAAATACCCAGAATACATACAGCTGATCTACGGCATATCTATCTAGAATAGCAAATAGATTTCTTGATAAAGCTTTTCAGCCTTTTCTAGAGTAATGAATATATACATACCTGAAGATCAACTTTCAGAATAATATTTAGTTGGTGCAAGTCTAGACCAGTTTCTTCTGAAACAGCAGAAACATAAGAAGAGAGTGTAATTTTCGCATCTCCGGCCATCGCTAATAAACGCTCAGTTCGCAAGGACTCCTCTCGTGCTTCGGCTTTTTTACGAGCAACAACAAGGGACCCAACAACCTCAAACTCGTCACCAGCAACTGGAACATTGTTCAATCCAATTACCTGTATATTGACTAATCATTTTGAGAAAATAGACACATATAAAAAATATGCAGATGCAAAGACAGAGCAAGTGCCCTTTTTTTCTGATAACGTAAATAATTTTATTAATGTTGGGAAAACAGACAGAGTAACCTTTAAAAGCTAGTCAGAGATGTTGTGTTCAGTCAAGTTTTTTGCTATGTATTTTTTTTTTTTTTTAATGCAGTAGGGCTGATTTTCATAAATATAATAATAGAAAGTACAATGATGGAGGGGGGCATCGACCTGACCTCCATATAGGGAAGGTGTACATCCTTGATCACCCACATTTGGTGACCAACTGTACCTAGATAGCTAAGGTGAGTTAACCTATAGTGATGTAATAGCTGTGGATCTTATAACATGGATTGACAGTCATATATACAAAAACGATGAATAGTGTCTTTAGGTCAACTATACAAAAATACAAGTATTCGTAATTCTACTGGGTGAGTGTTCCTTCTCATACAAGGAAGGACACCACTGCAGCAATGGTTGCTTGTTGTTAATGTTGACCAGGTTGTTACTACTGTGTATGATGTTTCTGCTGCTGTGCTTGTTCTCCACTTCTTTGATTGCCCTGTTGCTATTGATATCAGTTCTTCTGTTCATGTCTTCATTGAGGTACCTGCAGATTGATGTTGCTGATCTGCAATACTCCTGCACACTTAACAAAAGGGTTATGGAGGTAAAGGGGTAAAGGGGCAAAGGAGCTGCTGCAATTGGGAAACTTGCAGTATTTGCTTTGTTGGGTTCTGAGCTCCTCAAAGATACTTGCGACAATTTAAGCATTAGCGGAGTCAGGATTGTTAGATATCAATTGTAATGGCCACCTAATTTGCTTAGATTTCCTGTGCCTAAAGGCTGGAAACCCTTGAAGATCAAGACATTTGCTATGTATTTAAGTCACAAGTTGTGGAATATGGTCAATAGAACTAGCTTTCTTTTGGTAAGACACTAGCTAAATATTGTCACTTTCGTTAAATTTCTTTTGGTAAGATACTTGGCTAAGACATTTCAAAATCCCACGAGGACAGGACAAATAAAAGGGGTGCTATGACTCAAACGGATTGGCCACTTAATAACTCATAGTCAGTCCTTGAATCTAATAGGATTTTGTTCAGTTGTAATAAAACATTAAAAGATGAAATATAGTACAAATTGCAGCTGATGACATTTTATTGGCTACAAGTAGATGGGAAGAAAAGAAGACACAAACAAAAGAAGCATACCTGCACAGGCATGGAGGGTCCGGCTTCATCAACACGCTTTCCCTTACCATCAATCAGAGCCCGCACCTTGAAATATGTAAAACACATATTATTTTAACTGGGGGAAATTCTAGAAAGTGATCAAATTAAGCAACAGTACTCACTGCTGACTGCACAGGTAGGACTAGACTATGGGTTTCTTTTTAACCCATAGAATCAATCATTAGGGAGAAAACCGACAGTGAATCAAATAAAAAACAATTCCCAAATTCTTTTTCTAACCTTTCCATAACCTTCACCACAAACTATTACATCTCCTCCTTTAAGTGTACCATTCTGCACAATGAATGTTGCTACAGGTCCTTTAGATTTATCGAGACCTGCCTCAATCACAGTCCCCTTGGCATTTCTTTGAGGATTAGCCTTCAACTCTTGCAACTACAGCACAGAAAAAAGAAAATTAAATAAGACCCATAACTCTTGCATATAATGTTTTCTTTTTCTCTTCCAGTATCTAAGGTTTAAGACAAAATTATGGCAGAAAGATCAGAAAATGGAGGATAATTTTCAGGAAAAAAATGTTTATATTTTGACCTTCCAGCTCCGAGGATATTCAGTGTACTCCCTCTATTTCGATTTATGTGTTTACTTTCCTTTTTGTCTCTTTCAAAATGAATGCCACTTTTTATATGTAGTAAGTTTTTAATTCCAATATTTCCGATTTACCCTTAATGATACTTACTAATAGGAATGACATGACATGTTTAACACCACAAGAATCAAATGTATTTTTGGTATGTCAAACTAAGGCACATAAAATCGGGGGGGGG
>MCJB01012296.1:15433-40605 GCA_002018475.1 Nicotiana obtusifolia
AGCACAACTATGTAGAATGTTCAAGCACAAAAACATGCAAAAGAATCTCCTAAAAAGAGACATATCCTAACATGGTATCTGTGTCAACATGTCTTGACACCAGCATTGATCGAGACATATAAGATGAGATTCTAAGAGTACGGTAGAACAACCTAGAAAAGCATCAAGGAAAACAGACGGTCACAATATCATCTTACCTCCGCAACAAGCATGACCGTCTCCAGCAAATCGTCTATATTCTCTCCTTTAAGAGCACTGATCTGTTCAATCAAAAAGAAATTAATGAATGCTGATATAAGCAGAAAGGTGCTTCCACGTAGTTTGCAGCTTGACTACCTGAACCATTGGAACGTCACCGCCCCAATCTTCTGGCATCAAACCAATGGAGGAAAGTTCTTGCTTGACTCGCTCAGGATTTGCTCCATCCTTATCAATCTAGAATCCGATGGAGGCAAGGAATCAATTGATAAAATTTAAAAACAAAGAGTACGAGAAAAAGTGAGACTAAGTACATCTATGCGAATAAGACCTTATTTATGGCAATCACAATCGGAACTCCAGCTGCCTTGGCATGTGCTATGGCCTCATTCGTCTGAGGCCGAATACCGTCATCAGCAGCTACTACAATGATAGCAATGTCTGTTACTCTTGCTCCACGAGCTCTCATTGCCCCAAACGCCTGTGGAAAAAGTCGATTTGATGTCAAAAAATAGAATGAAAAAACTGATTTTAGGACATAGAGATCAGATATAGTTGACTTCTGGTAAAGTTAAGCATTAACACTGTATTGAGTACCTCGTGTCCAGGTGTATCAAGAAAAATACAAATCTGGGGCTTGGTGTCAATATGAACTTGCACCTTATATGCCCCAATTCTTTGAGTAATTCCACCAGCTTCAGATGCCGCCACCTACAATATCTACTAGTTAGTATTCACTTTCCAACTAAAGTCACAGTGTTTTCACACAATAACCATACCACTAGTAAATTACAAACTTCAGCAATTTGCCAATAGTAAAAAGGAGCTTTGCCTCTACCTTGGTCTTGCGTATATGGTCCAAGAGAGTAGTCTGTCAAAGAACAACCCAGAAACACATGTCAGCTAGAGCTTACTATGCAGCATTTAATCGTAAATATATGCATAACAAGTACAGAGTATGAAGTTTTATTGATCACCTTTCCATGATCAACATGACCCATTACAGTTATGACAGGGGGTCTATCTTGTAATTTTTCCAAGTCATCTTCATCGAAAATTTCCTTCTTTCTTGCCATCTCTTCCACTTTAACGGTGGCAGCATCAATAACTTCCACTTCATATTCTTTACAAACCATCTTCACAATGTCATTACTGAGAGAGTACATACCATCAGTCTTGATTCCTTTTGAGGATAGAAGACCAAGAATTTCACCTTCACTAGTAGCTAAGTTGTAGGCCAACTCCTCAATCAGCATTCCTTCTTCACCAACCTCTAGAATTTCTACTTTGACAGGTGCAGACTCTTTAGCAGCCTTAAGTCGGGCTGCCTTGCGACTTGCCTTGGTCCACTTTCTTCCCTTCCTTGCTGCTGCACCAGGAATCGAAACATCAAGCTCTGATGCTTCCTCGTCAGGAATCCCATCATCAACCATACGCCTGCGTTGTCCTCTAGATGCACCACTTTTTTCCTGGAACTCTTCCCTGAATTTACCAGGAGGTGGGCTCTTTCCAGGTTTTGGAGGTGCTAAAACAGCCTGAGCAATCATAGGATCAACAGCTGGTTTCTTGGGAGCAAACTTGTCGACCAATATTGTCTTGCGTTCTTTGGTCTTTCCAGCTGATTCAATTCCATCAGTGGGTGGCGGCTTTGCCGCTGCACCGACATCCTTTAATATCACCGGTTTCTTGATAACAGGAGGAGGAGGAGCTACAGAGGGTCTTGCTTGTAACTGTGGTTGAACCTTCTGGGGTGGCTGAGGGGGTTTTAGCGGGGCAACAGCTTGAGACTCACTCTTCCTAATTCCACTATCAGCCACTGGTTCCTGTTGAGAGGGTGGTGGCTTTACCACTTTTTGTATAGCAGCAACTGGATTACCTTTTTTCCAGACACTCTTCAATGTTTTGGACTTCCTGTTGGAAGAATCATCAGAATCAACTGGCTTGCTATTTCTTTGTGCGGTACGTGCATTGGCAGACGACTTATTATTAACCAACACATTTGCTTTTCTGTTAGTTTCTAGCTTCTCCGCTTTCTCTAATGCCTCTCCAAGTGACTCGATGACCTTGCTTCTCTCTTCTTCATTAGGATTTTCCTTTTCATCATCGGAATCAGAGCTACTAACCGTTCCATTCCTACTGACTGGACCCATTCCTAAAGCAGGCCCAGGTTTAGGTCCAGGTTTTAACTGTGGTTTCGGGACGGCTTAAGTAAGAGATCAGCATCAAGGGAAATTGATGTCCCCTGATCAGCAGCTACAAAATCCGTGGTAACCGAATATCTACAGACAGGAACATAACGCCATCTTTTTCCAACCCAAATTCTATTAAAGTTTCTAAAGTTGTTGGCAAAAGAAACCCTCCTAACTAGTGAGAATGACCCTTCAAACTGTCCACCAGAAGAACATCCACAAACACTCCCCAAACTCACTAGGGAAGCCATACTAGTCATTATTCTTTATACTTGTCTTAAACAGCAATCATAATAGACCTAAAGAAAGCTCAATTCCCAAAATTCTTCTCTTCTCTCTATGCATATATCTCCAAAATTCAAAATTCAAGAACCTGAGTACACAATGAAATATTATTCAATAAGAATGACTATGAGCATTAAAGTAAAAATTGGAACTTTTAACAGTAATTAAACAAGAAACTTAGAAAAGGTTTATCTTTTTGTACCCAAAAAAAAAAACTAAATTTCCAGCCTAACAATGCAGCAACTAAACTACTCAATTCCGAAAACTCTTCTCTTATCTCTTTGTATATTTGCCTCCAATAATCAAAAATCAAAGAACATGGGTATACAGCAAAATTTAATTCAATAAGAAGAACATAACGCCATGTGGATGTTGCCTGGGCATGTCTTGGCAGTGCGTCAGTGAGGGGGTGAGGGTGGGTAGTGGGGAGGGAGTAGGCTTCGTAGGTTGATATGATTTCTTGTAGGGTAGTCTTGTAGGGTGTTCTCTTTTTTTAATGTGAACGTGTGGGATATTGTTGCCGCATTGGGTATTTTTTTTGTCCTGGAGTACTTTTGGGTGTTCCTTTTTTGGTATTGTTGTGATTTGCTGCAGTCGTGTGTCTTTGAGGCTGTAGTAAAGGAGTTAGCAGAAAAGGTTACTTTTGTTTGTGGTACAGGTGGTGGGCAATTAGGTGTTTGGGCTGAAAATGGAAATAAATTATTTTTTGGTTTTGACCGGAGCTGGAAGAGGAAGGTGTTTGTAATGTGATTTTCGTGTCATTATTCTCTTTCCTTTTTTTTGGTAGTTCATATCCTAAGTCCAGTTGACTAAGGACCGTGAATTGATTTTTTTGTGTAAATGTAGTTGACTGTTGATATGTTGTAGAGGTGGAATAGGTAACGAGTACCTTTATTCCCAAGTTTGAGTTTTTTTGTAGTTTTTGTAGATGAGGAGGTGCTTTTAGGTGTTGAGGTAATAGGGGTCATGATATTGATGTATGTGTCATTTCCTAAATTAGTTTCCTTTTTTTTTTTAACCGTAAGTTGTTTGACAGTATTTATTTTTTGACTTTCCCACTCTTTTTTCCTGTAATGTTATTTTTGTTTTTACTTTCTTCGTTTTCTTTTCCTAATTGTTCTTTTTCTGTAATTTTGGGGAAAAGTTGGGGTGGTGTACCTTTTGCTGGAGTATAACACCGTCTTTCACTGTTCAGGTGCTCTTAGAAACCTCTAATTACAATCTGCCATAGTTGGGAAAAAATTACTACTTAGTAATTAATTAAAGCAATAATTAATTTAAAAACAAAAACAAGGAAAGGATTTTAGGATTTCTTTGATGTAATGATAATTGTGAGGAGTATGAACGAATACCATGATTCTTTATTATTTTCTATATTTTCAGATATCGTCCATATATTATTTATGATCGCTCAAATGATTTTTAGTTGATTGTTTATTAGTTATTAATAGTAATAGTCTCTATGAACGTGCGTTGCACGTAAATGTGTGCTTCCTGGGTCGGGCCTGGCCGTCCCGAGCCTGGCGGTCCTGGGGTATGGGACCTGCCCGCTACGGGCCTAAGCCCACATGGTCCCGGACTAAATGGGGCGGGCCCGTGGGCCTAACGGGTCTAAGCGGTTCCGGAATTTTTTTTTTAATCAACGGAAATTTCTTGTAAACTATATATGCATATACTAATATAGATTGCATTAGACATATATAAATATATTGCCTATATAAGTCTTGTATATATTGTATATATATACATATATATATATATAAGGCAATATACATATAGTTTATATGTATTAGACATATATATATAGTATATATAATATATATATATATATATATATATATAAAATTGTATATATATTTATAAACATATAAACTATATTTATATATTGTCTTATATATATGTGTATATATATATATATATATATATAGTTTATATGTATTAGACATATATATATATATATATGTCTAATACAAGCCTTGTATATTTTATATATATATGATATGTATATATTTACAATTATATTATGTATATATATATATATACAGTTTATATGTATTATATATATATATATATATATATCATATCATATCATATTTAAAGACAAAATAAATTGCAAAGAAATATTCAAGAGAATGTCTTATAATTTCTTTATTATTTTGTCATTAACAAAAAATGGCAATATCTTTCTTAGTCTTCCTTCCCCCAATGGAATGAGCACAACAAGGTACTAATACCACCATTAAAAGGAAAAAAAACTAAGAAAGTTACATACTAGTCTAAGTATTATCCCTAACAAATCTCATAAATCCTTCAAGGTCCGGAGGAATTTCCATTGGCTGTGATGGAAAAGAGGCTTGTTCATCACCGTTTCCGGATGAAGCCGCAACCTGCGTAAGTTCCTTTAGCATTTCTTCATAAGCTTCGTCTACATCCGGTTGTGATTCTGCAAGTCCGAAATTTCTTCTTTCCGACCGGATCCAATCTCGGAAGAGTACTGCCTTTTCCAAGCTCTCCCTCATCGACGCTCTATGATCACCGATTTGAAGTCTCGCTTGACTGAAAGCGCTCTCCGATGCCACCGTTGAAGCTTGAACGGTTAAAATGTCTCGAGCCATCCTTGAGAAAACCGGATAGTGTTTTTGTTTGTCCTTCCATCATTCCAAAACGTCGAAGGAGCCGTCGGGATTCTCTGTTTCAAGTCCGTGCTGTTAGAATATATGCACAACGCTAGAGGGGGGGTGAATAGCGTTTTAAGGAACTTTACCAAATTTTCGCAATATAAATATGGAATTGAAAATATAAGTGCGAAAATAAGATTGCGAGAAATAAAGTGCGGAAATATAAATGAGAACGTACACGCCGATGTATAGTGGTTCACTACAACTTGTAGCTAGTCCACTCCTCAAGAAGCACTCTTGAGTATTTCACTATCTCCGTTAAGCTTGCGGGTGCTTAACAAACCGTTACAACACGAATACTTGAGTCACACAAGATTCGCCAATGTTAGACTTGCGGGTGCCTAACCAACTGTTACAACCACAAAGACTTGATCACACAAGCTTTGCAAATGTTAGACTTGAGGGTGCCTAACCAACCGTTCCACAAAGACTTGATCACACAAGCTTTGCAATGTTAGACTTGCGGGTGCCTAACCAACCGTTACAATCACGAACACTTGAATCACACAAGTTCCGTGAACAACAAGGAAGACTCTCTTCCTTAATACAACAAGGGACAGCTTCCCTTAGGTGTATGACAACACAAAGATCACTCAAATAGAACTCTCACAAGAGTAGATGAAGTGAAGAAAATTTAAGCACAAGAACACAACTTTAATCTTCAAGAAAATGGCTCAATATAGCTCAATTGATTATGAAAACTTGAAGCAATGTAATCTTATAATTTGGAAGAAGTGTTGTGTTGAAATGAGGTTTATGAGGCTGTATTTATAGCCCCAAAACCTCAAATGACCGTTGGGGATCTTGCCAAACTTTTCCCAAGTTTAAACAAGGTCTTTGGGCATTC
This sequence comes from Nicotiana obtusifolia, assembly GCA_002018475.1. Classification (NCBI taxonomy): domain Eukaryota; kingdom Viridiplantae; phylum Streptophyta; class Magnoliopsida; order Solanales; family Solanaceae; genus Nicotiana; species Nicotiana obtusifolia. The sequence continues at coordinate 21,631 of MCJB01012296.1, forward strand.
AAAAATTCTGCCCGTTTGCCAAAACATCGATGTCTAACAAAAACTAGCCGTTAAGGCTCCAACGGATACTAAGGCAGAATTTTGCCTAGACATCGATGTCTGCCTTATTTTAGACATCGATGTCTATGTATTGTTTGGCCAGACATCGATGTCTGCCTTATAGTAGACATCGATGTCTACTCAGTTCTGGAAATTTTTCAGCTCGAATTTTATTCAATAAATTTTATTGTTTTGTAAAACCAATTGTTTTGAAAAATGTCTTAATGATTTTTGAAAGAGTTTTTAGACTTGAGCCAAGTTCTTAAAAACAAAAGAAGATCAAAAATGACATCAAGACATAAAATCAAAATCAAGACTAAAAGACAATATCTTTAGTCTTCAATCTTTTGCTTCATCGACTTTTACCATTCATCGACTTGTACCCAATGCCTTGAAAGCTTGACTTGTAATTCTAACGAAGTCCATAGCAATTTCCAACATCTTGAAAGCTTGACTCGTAGTCCCAACGAAGTCCATAGCAATCTCCAATGTCTTGAAAGCTTGACTCGTAATCACAACGAAGTCCATAGCAATCTTAGCGGTTTGTCAAAGATGGTTTGTCGATTATCAAAACCTACAACAAGACACAAAGTCATTAGTTAAGGTTTCATAAACAAGAATGCATTTTCCAACACGTGCGACAAATACACTTGAAGCTCATTTAGTTGTGAACTATCACCAATATTCTCACCTTGGGAACCCCTGAACTCCGTCCAAGCACTGAGGGCCTTTAGGCCCGCAGTTCTTTTACCCGGTCGTGAAGTAGACGAAGTAGGAGTTGGAATATTGGGTCTAGCATAATCTAAGGCAGTTTGATATCCATTATAAATTATTTGTACATTTATTTTAATTGAGGCTTGTGCATCTCCAAGTGATGTTAATTCCTCAGGTGAAAGTGATAAAGCGTTATAAATTCTAGAATACCAAAATTGTGGACCTCCTAGTTTCATTGTAGGGTTTAATAGTGCGACAACGCCATAAATAGGGGGGATAGGGAAAAAATATTTTTTAAACTTTTCTTTCATACAATCAATAGCAACTTCATAAATTTTTCCACCCTCTGAAAATTGATCAAATAAATCTGCAAGTGCAACACTAAACAGTTAGAAATAGTAGGATAGTATTGCCCAGATAATTCGTTTATGGCTACTGAAAATTGTTCTAAAAATCTATAAGAATTTTAATGTTAGTCCAATCTTGATTAGTTAGGTGATCGTCGTCGTCGTCATCACCACCATCTACACGAGCATTGTAGGTTGCGCTAATTGGGTTTCTATATTCATAGACAACTACTAGACTTTCATACATGTAGTTCCATCTAGTAGGACAAGGTTTATGAACCTTTCTTTCTCTAAGGCCAAATTCATCACATTTTTTAAAATATTCTCTAAGTCTACTTCTACGGTTTGAGTAAAATAGCCAATTAAGAGCCATTTTACCTTTTCAATTTCTACATTTAACATTTTCATACCGTCACTAACAATTAAATGATAAATATGACAAATGCACCTAACATGAAAAATATTAGAAAATGCGGGATTTAAAGTAGTTGTAAGCATGCCTATTGCATTTGTGTTACTAGACGCATTATCCGTTGCAACAGACATTATTTTATATCTAATACAAAAATATCTAAATATATCTGATACTGTACTAGCAATAAATTTACCTATGTGGCGTGAGTTAATAATTTTATAGGCAATAATGCATTTTTGCATTATCCAGTCCTCGTCTATCCAATGACTTATAACGGTTAGATAGTCACAGTCATTGGCACTTCTACCTATATCCGTAGTAATAACAATGCGACAAACTATATGGGTAAATAGATATCGCAAATATTGTTCATATTCGTGCTTATATTTATAATTGTCGGCCTTTACGGTTGTACTAGGCCATCTTTTATAAGTTGGGTTATAAACTTTTCTAATATATTGTACAAAATGGGGGTTAGAAGGAAAGCTATATTATGGTAAACACATAACAGTTTTTGCTAATTCTTCACGATCCTTATTTGGATCGTAATATGAAATTCCACCAGTAACGGTGTTAATTCCCGGTTGGACTAGGTTTGAACCTGCACTAGGGTGAGTCGGATTACCTACACCCCTCCCCTCTTCCGCAGCTTTCATTTGTAAATATCTTTCTTTATCTCTAGGGTGTTTTAATATGTGCCTAGTCAAACTACTCGTACCACTACGGTTGCCAGTAAATTTATGAGCCAACAAAGACCCACAACTTTTACACTTAGCCTTATTTCTTCTCTTAGTTGAATAAAAAAGTTCCAAACAAGAGATGGTTCGGCCCGTCTAGGAGGTCTTCTATCAAATGTAGGGGTTACTACAGGAGGGTCAGGCGAGTCATCCGTTGGGTTATTAATAAGACTAGTTGGTGTATCATCTAAATCCGGTTGGGTTTCATCTAAATCATCATTTTCAAATATAGGTTGATTAGGATAAAGTAAGTTCATCGTTTGTTCATCTAATTGTTGACCCGGTACAACATCATGACAAAATTGGCAATCCGAAAATTAAAACAAGGATGATCACTATCTAGAATAATAGGTGGAGGAGGACGGGTAACAAGGGGAGGAGGAGTACGGGTAACGGGGGGAGGAGGAGTAGCTTGGCTACTAGATTGACCAATTTTTGATTTTTCCTTACCCTTACCACCAAACATTTTTTTCAATGAAAAATCCATATTAATTATAATTACACTAAATAAAACAAACACAACAACAATATTAAAAATTAAAGAGTTTGAACGAGTTTACCGAATTGACGAACAACTTCTTGAAAATTGAATATCGTTGAAGACTTGAAGACTTAAATACATCAATTCACCAACTTGATAATTTTTCACGAAATTGGAATAATAAAGTAAGCAATTATGGAAATAATTAGAGAGAGATTGAGAGAATTTGTGAGTAAAAAATAAAAGAATGAGGAGGTATTTATAGTTGAGAATAGATAAAAAGTGTATTTATAAAAAGTTTGGGGTTAAAATAAAGTTTGGGGGACAAAATGGCTATTTTCTGAATATTAAACGGTCAAATTATAGGTCCAACGGCTAGAGTTTAAAAATCTAGTCGTTGGCCATTTTTAAATTTTTTTTTTTTTTTTTTGAATTTTTACCGTTGGGCCCGGCCCAGGCCCACCTGGCGGTCCCCGACCTAGTGGGTTTTGAGTGTAGTCCGGCCCCTCATGGGTTTTGGACCAGCTAGGGCCCAGGACCGCTAGGGACCGGCCCACGAGGCCCGTTAGACCCATTAGGACCGCAGGCCCGTGCCAGTCCTGGGCCTGGACCGGCCTCTATTTTAAATATGATATTTTTAAGTTAACGAAAAACCAATAGAAACATGGTAGAATAAGACAAATGGGTGTACAAGTCAATCAAATTTTCGGAAATATTATAGTTGCTTAACATTTAACGGAAATATTTATGCTTTTATAGTAATATATATAGATATAAATATTGATATAGATAGTTAACAAATGGTAAGAATGCCTCAATAATATCCTAAAGGAAAACAATTGAGATGTTGGTCTAGAGATTAGGAGTACGATAATACGACCATCTAATGTTCCCCTGAAATTTTTGTTTAAACAGAAGATTATGGTGGAAAAAAATTAATTTTCTTCTAGATCTTATTGTTATTAAAGAAGGTTAAAAACTTACAAGGAAAACAAAATCAATTTTCCAAACAAAAATTAAGTTGTTTAAAAGAAGACGTTGCAAAATCAACAATATGAAAAAATAATGACGATAGCATTAGGAACTTGTAATCATTAAATTTCATGAATATTTTTATTGATCAAAATTCGCACTTTAAACATTCCACGCCTCACAAAAGATCCCATTATATTCTTTTCTCATTATTTTTATCAATTATAGACGATATCTAAGATTAACCTTAAAAATCTATGTATTATATTCTCAACTCATAAAAATAATGTATAAAGTGCGACTGATCAAAGGATGTTTAGAATTTGGTGTCATAGGTGTAAAAGATGCCTAAACTAAAGTCTGTAATTAGGAGAGATAAAATTAATTCAGTCAAAATAAATATGTTTAATGTGGAACGAATGAAACATATTGAAGAAACATACAAGAAAATCTAAGAAACTCACGACAAAATCTTAATCTCTATTTAAACATAGTATCACATATCGATATACAAAATATAATTACATATCTAAACCAAAGAAAAATATTGTATCATGTATAAATTTAACAATACATGAACATATATAAGCAAATAGTACTTATCACATGAAATTATTAAACATAGTATAAGTGAAGAAAATAAAAAACTTACCTTGTTAACTAAGAGTCAAATTTTTAAAATTTCTTCCAAGAATACTAATCACAATAACTACAAGATAGCATATGTAAAAGTTAGATAGCAGAAAAGAAATACTGTAAGAAATATTCATTTTAAGAGGTTTATTTTCCAGTAGCCACACCATAGGGTAACAATATAAAGCACAAAAAGTGATAGCATAGATAACGTAATGTATTTCTTTTGAAATTGACAATGTATAACCAAAACACCACTCCTATTTAAATTTAGAGTTCCACAGCGAAAAAGTATCCATAGAGATAAAACCTTAGTTGATTTTAAAATTTCAATATCCCTCTTCTATCCAAATCAAGTTAGTTCTTTGAACGAATGATTTAATTTTGTAAGAGCATAAAGGTCCGTCAATATTTCGAGAATATTTTTGTCGATCAACATTTAGATATAGATATATATATATAAATATAGATAGATATAGTTTCTCTTGTTTTTAAATGGATTTGGACAATATAACATGTTTTCAAATTAAATTAGTAATGTAAATTTTTTAAGAAGTATATCCTAAAAGTAATAGGATTACAAGGTTAATATCTATGTCCGAAAATAATTATACTAATAGGATGCTTAAAGGTAATCATGTAGGAGTCCTAATGTGTAGTATTATGTCATAAATTAATAAGATTACAAGGCTAATGTCTAGAATTTCGATTATGTTCTTTTACTGTGAGTTATTATACTTAATATTAAAAGGTTATTTTTATAATTTAATATTTTATTCATACTTTTATAATAATATAGATTATTTTTTTATAAAGCGGGAGATCCGGGTGAGTTCATATATTGCCTATGTATTACCTAGAAATTGCTCATACTTTATTTATGATCGCCTAAGTAATATCTGATTGATCGCTAATAGTTATTACTACGATCATTTTTTTTTTTCTAAAGTGAGAGATCCTTGTGAAATCACATTGTATTATGTGGTATCACCCATGTATTATTTATAAATCTAAGTGATATCCCATTGGTCGTGTATTAGTTAGTACCAGAATTATTTTTTATAAAGTGGGATATTCGACTGATAGATCGCATATGCGTTATCTGAAAATCGCTCATGTATTATTTATGATCGCTTAAATGACGTCCGGTTGGTAACTTAAGTGATCACTTATTAGTTATTATCAGGATCATTTTTGTATAAAGTGAAAGATCACAGTGAATTCATAGATCGCTATGTAAATCGCATTTATGATTGTCTAAGTAATCTCCGATTGATGAATTAGTTATTATCCAGATCATTTTTTATAAAGTGAGATATTTTGGTGAAATCATAGATCGCATATGTGTTACGCAAAATCGCCTATATATTATTTATGATCGCTTAAGTAATCTCCGATTTATCGCATATTAATAATTGCCAAAATTATTCTTTATAACATAGAAGATTTTGGTAAAATCATTGATCGGATATGTGTAATCCAAAAATCATCAATGTATTACTTATAATCGCCTGTAGAGAAATGGATGAACAATCTATACTATAAGAACTAAGGACATTATAAGCACGTGACTAACCTTATTGTTTCTATTTTATATTTATAACTTTAATTATTTGATAAATTTAATGTTTTTTGAAAAAAAATTTGGTTAAGCATATTAAGATCACAATCTCAAGAATATTTTCAAATATTTATTTCGATTTTAAGATCATGTTTCGTATACTATATGCGATTATATCAATTCATATCAATTCTCATGCAATTTTGTAAAATATATACGAGCCCAAAGTTATTTGAATTTTAAATTAATAAATTTTTTATAATTTTAATAAATTTCTTTAAATAAATATAAAATTGGACCAAAAATAATTCGATCGAAGTGTAATTGACATGCTAGCTCCATCCTGGGCACATGGAATGCCCGCTTGTGTTTTAGATAAAAGTGATTATATTATATGTATATAGTTAATTTTTTTATATGGTAAGTTGAACATGTAGAATTTGGCCGGTCTAAATAAACACGATTGTTATTTGTTTTTAGAAGTTTTATCAAATGACAGGGAATAAGGATACTGCACATCCAATTTGGCTGTATGCATGTGGTTCGAAGTCCTCTTACGTTCAAAATCAAACTCTTTTATTAGTTTCACGTCATTGGATAAGAAGAGAGAAAATTAGAGGTGCTCTTTTTCCCTCTTAAAATGGCGTCTTTTGCAAACTCCAAATCCAAGTACAGTATTATCAGCCAAAAAAACCAGTAAAATACAATTCAGTTAACTTCCAATATTTTCTGCTAACTAATGTCTGTTCCGTTCATGGATTGTATCGTGTTTAAGCATCAGCCATTTCCAAGAATCTTCATCAGCTCAATTTTTTTTGGGACTTGTCAAAATATTGTTGGATTTGGGCAATACAGAAAAAGAACAGTATTTACTACATGCCGTTCTACTGGAATTAACCCATTTGAAAGCAATCAGAATGGTTCTGTATTTGGTGGTTTGAATGATCAGAAATCTTCAGTTCCATTTGAAACATTGAGTGCTGAAATAACACCAGAAACTATTGATTTCTTTGTGAGTGATGCTGAGGGTGATCCTGATTGTCCCACTAGCGGTTATTCTTCAATTGGGGAGGCACTTACTGCATTGCGTGAAGGAAAGGTTGGTGCTTTTTCACCATTTTTGGGACTTGAATTTTGTGAATTTCTTGAAAAATTAGTTGAATGGATTAGTAGTGTTGGAGTTAATTTCACAATTTCGTGTGCAAAGTTACTGAAATTTATCCACTATATAGGTTTTGAATTTTACACCGAACCCATAGCTGGCCATAGTTATGGGTTCACAATGTCCAAACCCATACTGATACTCTCCCTCCTCCCTTGACTATACACGTTACAATAATCGAACTTTACCCGCTATAACATTAAAATCACTAACTTTATTTCCTATAACAGTAAAGTAAAAAACTATTTTTTAATCATATTAAATTCACTAAATTTTACCACAATAATGAAAAAGCTGATCCATCAAGTTGACTGTAATTTTAAAAAAAAGGGCAGCCCGGTGCATAAAGCATCCACCATTCGCGTATGGTCTAGGTAAGGGCCGCACCCAAAGGGTATGATGTAGACAACGTAACCTAATGCTAGCATTAATGGCTGCTTCTATGACACTCATGATCTATAGGTCACACGGAGACAGTTTTACCTTTGCTCCAAGGCTCCCCTCTTGACTTCACTATTATATTGTGTAAAATATTGTGCCTTTACTGCTATAATGGTTAAAATTCATTCACCTTAATATGATAAAAATAATAACAATCTTGTGACTTTACTATTACAGTGGTAAAGTTCACTAAAGTACAAAAAATGGTTCTTTTGTGAATTTAACTTGTAGTTTTGTGTTCATTTGGTAAAACTTATGATTGTGAAAATGTGTCAGTTTGTGATTGTTGTAGATGATGAAAGTGGGGAAGTGGAAGGAAACCTTGTAATGGGAGCATCCTTTGCTAGTGCAGAGGCAATTGCATTCATGGTAAAACATGGGTCAGGCATTATTTCTGTGGGAATGAAAGAAGAGGATCTTGAAAGACTTAAGCTTCCTTTGATGTCACCTGAAAAAGAAGATGACTCTTCTGCTCCATCCTTCACTATCACAGTGGTAATTTGACTCTTCTCTTCCTTCCATAGCTAGAAGTGTTGTATTGTACGCCTTCTTGTTGTATTTCATGATTGAAGTACATGCTAAGATTTCGATGAATTGATTGGGAACTGATATCACTATGGTCAACATAGTAACAGAAAGACTGAAGTTTCACTAAATGTAACTCTTGTTAGTTTCTATTTATATTGCATTTATATAGTGGCGAGTAGATATCTGTCGTTTATCTATCTGTGTCATTGTGTAGCAATTTTATAAGCTATATTCTGTGTAAATGATTCTAAATGTATTATATTTAAATTTCCGAGGCTGACTGAAAAATTCCATGATATCCAAATGTAGTGTGATATTTGGTAACAATTTTGCTCATTAAAGTACCTTGTTTTATCGTTCATAGGATGCAAAGGTGGGCACATCTACTGGTGTATCGGCTTCAGATAGGGCTAAAACTGTGCTTGCATTGTCATCTCCTACTTCTAGTCCTGAAGATTTTAGAAGGCCAGGCCATGTTTTCCCCCTCAAGTATCGAAATGGTGGGGTCTTAAGAAGATTTGGTCATACTGAGGCTTCTGTTGATTTAGTCATGTCAGCCGGTTTGCAACCTGTTTCTGTTCTTTCAGCTATAGTTGATAAAAATGATGGTTCAATAGCCACCATGCCCATTTTGGAGAATTTGGCCTTGGCGAACAAGATTCCTATTGTCTCAATAACTGATTTAGTAAGGTGAATCATTAACATTTGTTCATCCCATTTCTGTAGCCTCTTTCTTTCTGTGTTCGCTATTTTGCATAATAGTGTTGAGAACTTTGACTGCATTTTCAGGTTCCGTATTTGCCTATTGCAGCCTTCATTTTGTACTCATTAAATTATGCATGAGAAAGCAACAACAGCCAACTTACTAATTTGTATGTCATGTTTTATTGCTTGCAGATATAGGAGAAAGAGGGAAAATCTTGTCGAAAGAACTGCAGTGTCACGTTTACCAACTAAATGGGGATTATTCGAGGCTTACTGCTACCGTTCAAAGCTTGATGCAACTGAGCATATAGCCGTTGTAAAGGTCAAAAGCATAAATTATTAGTGATTTTATCCTTCAAAGAAATTGCATAATACATCCGGAATTCTAAACTTCAAAAATTTTCAACAGGGTGATATCGGGAATGGTCAAGATATATTGGTAAGGGTACACTCAGAGTGTTTGACGGGGGACATATTTGGATCTAGACGATGTGATTGTGGTAATCAGCTGGATTTGGCAATGCAGTTGATTGAGGAAGCTGGTCGAGGTGTGGTTATCTATCTCAGAGGCCACGAAGGAAGAGGCATTGGCCTCGGGAACAAGCTTCAGGCTTATAACTTACAAGATCAAGGCCATGACACTGTCGAAGCCAATTTGGAACTTGGCTTTGCTGCAGATGCTCGTGAATATGGCATTGGTGCACAGGTTAGTCACATAATTTTCTCATATCTATCCCAATTTCCCAACATCGACAGACAATCAAGTACTAATTTTCTAGTTTCTACTGATAATTGAGTATCTATTAACAAATGGAAGAATATGACTTAATTTTATTTGATCGCAACAGATGTTGAGGGATATAGGAGTTCGTACCATGCGCTTAATGACTAACAATCCAGCAAAATTTACCGGTCTAAAGGGCTATGGTTTAGCTGTAGTTGGACGGGTACCAGTTCTGACACCCTTCACAGAGGAAAACAGGAAGTATTTGGAAACAAAACGAACAAAAATGAGTCATATATATGGATCTGATGTGCAAGGACCAATTAAGACATCCATCAACCGAAGTTTAAAGAAACAAGATCCGCCCCAGGAAAGAAAAGAAAGTTGAGTAATAGCTGATTACTTTCAAGAAGGGAGATTCTCTCATCTGCTTCATACTTGATTCACATTTTTTTGGACAACTAATTATTTGAGGTATATTCCAATTACAGAAAAGAAAACGCAAGCATGATACAAAAATACCTTCTGAAAGATAGACTGTTCTACTGTGCTTTCTTTAATTTAGTTCCCCAACCAGACAACTATGTACATCCAAAATCCAAAAGCTAAAAAATTTCTTCTGAACTTTAACTTTCTGTATCTCATTTCATCGTTTAATGTATAAAGATCTGTTATTTGAGGGATTTTGCAAGTTCCAAGTCCCACTATGTTCAACTAACTGAAAAAAACAGTACAAGGAAGTGAAAATATGAGTTCCAATCTATAAGCTGAAACAAGTACATATATCTCAATGGAGCTACAAGCTATAGAAACAATTATGACCACAGTTAAAATTTGCTTGGTGTAATTTGTGTTTCTGATTTGATTGGTATAGTTTTATTCAGTCAGTTATCGTGTCTAACTTCTATTACCAGTATTTTATTATACCGAGTGTTCCTTTTTTGTTATGTGTGTTCCATTGGATGAAGCAAACTTATTATCACTGACGATAAATTTCATGGACTGATGGACGACAAGAAAGAAATGTGAAGAATGAACTTTTACTTTGGCATGATACAATCTGCTAACTTTATTATTTATGTTCTTGCCAGAATTCCTCATTACCTAGGAATGATAATTCAAACTGTTCGATAAAAGGGACAGTTAGTCTCTTGTCCAAATCATTGAATCAGACAGAAATCTCAAGGAGATATCATCCTTACAAGGAAGAAAAAACTTGTCATACATCACATAAACTCTTCGTTGTTTTGTTACCATAATTTCTGACTTGCTAACCATTCTCATTATCTTTGCCTCTTCCGAACTTCCTCTCGTGCGTGTGAACTTGTCTTTGCTAATCAAAAAGTAGATATATATCCCAAATCCTTGTTCATAAATCTCTCTACAGGGTCAGGAAGAGACATACTGTGGAGCTCTCACTATAGACAGTGTAATGATTGAGAGACATATCAATTAGTTGTTAGACATAGTTGGAAATGGAAAAGCCCTAGTCAGCACTTCCTTCTACAGTTCTAGTAGGATGATTATGTAATATCGGTGACCAGATATCCTCATTGTGCATTGACCTTTCATGATTGAAATCTTCCCTTCTCAGAGTTTCTAGTAATGTGTACATAGAAATGGAATGTCCTTGTTGCATTTTGACATTAAATACATTTGATCTGCACAGTGGACAGCTTGAATGAATCTGAAACCAAGTGTCAATACAGGCAACATGGAAAACATGAGAGCAATAAGGTAAGTGTTTCAGCCATTCACCATCCACAAATTCACCTAAACAAACTGCACAATCTGCATTATTTGGTCTGGTTGTTTGTTCGATGTTCTTCTTGAACTGAGTGATTGGCAGTGAATGCATAATATAAGAGTCTAATCCCCGGCTCTGGATCTGTGAATCAGTATCATCAAGAATTTGCTGGTTTATATGATGCCTTTGAGTTGGATTTCTGTACAAACGCGCAGATAGATACCCACAACAGTGTGTCTGTATTATCTTCAAATAACTAAATAGAAGAAGTATCAAACAAATTACACCAACTGAGGCAATCAGCAGTGGATCCCAATGCGAAGGTCCAATGCCTGGAGAGGAATTTGGACTAGACATGCTATTCTGAATTTCTGAAAAGAAAGGCAGGAAAGGATTCTTAGAATTGAATTGATAGGGATTTTAAGATAAGTTGCTATAAGAAAATTTGAGGGATAACTTAGTCTAGGAACTTTGTAATTGGAGAGTATTCTAAGTTTAGAAAAACTTTTGAGGACATGTACTGACGGTCATATCAAAGTTAGAGACCAATATAGACAAACAAGGTTGGTGATGAATCCAAGAATTCAACACTCCCACTTAAATTTCTGGCAAGTTCATTTATTTGCAAGAAGAGGTTATAAATTTCTACTATCCAGACTATAAAATACGAGTCGAGGATCAATTGAAAACAGCCTCTCTACCTCATAAGGGTAGGGGTAAGGTGCGCGTACACACTACCCTCCTTAGACCCCACTTGTGGGACTCCACGGGGCTTGTTGTGGTTGTTGTTGTAGACAATCAAAAAAGAGAATTCTTGGTTCATGTCTCCGTCTTAAGGACACAAAATAGGATTGAATCAAATTTTATTGAGCTTTTTTGTACCGCGAGTCTCTTTTGATACCAAGGATTCTAGACACTGATAACATTTTTTGTTTGTCATTTTCTTTGCAATCACAAAGTTGCTTTCATTTTGCAGGCAGCTCATGGACAAATACTATATCCAGAATTTTGCTGTCAGAATAGTTTTAAAATGATAGTTCAGTCTACATTAAAAGGGGAGTCTTGGTGTAGCTAGTAAAGTTGCTGCCATGTGACCAAGAGGTCACGGGTTCGAGCCATATAAACAGCCTCTTTAAAAAATGCAGGATACAACTGCGTACAATAGACCCATGTGGTCCAACCCTTTCCAGGGCCCTGTACATAGCGGGAGCTTAGTGCACCGGGCTGCCTTTATTAGTTCAGTCTACATTAGACAGTCCAATTGGTGGAGGGTCTGTTTCTTGGTGGAAATGACAAAAGCAATTCTTATCTGAAACACATAAAATGTTTTCTTAGACAACAAAAACTTCAGGGAAAAGGTTGAGTTACACATTTAAGGAGCCACAAACATTAAGTTTTGAGTGATATATCAATATATTTATATTGAATCATAATCAAAATTCACATTCATAGTAATTGTTTATTGAATAAAGAAAAGAGAACTGTAATAGTAAAAAGCCAAAAGAAATATGAAATTCATCAACCAAAAAGAACTCATACTGTCAAACTCAAAATCAGTATATCCCATTTACAAACACTCAGCAATCTGCTTTATACAAAAATTGGAAGCATAGGCATCCATTTTTCAACTTGTTTTACTGCAACCTTTGTCTCTTTCCCTGGACAACAAAATTGTTCATATTTGCGCCAGAAGATATTAACCTCTGATTCTCCAAACAAGAACCAGAGGCAAAATTAGCAGAGTTCATCATAGATGTAGACAGCATTTGCGAAGAACCACATGACATCTCAAAATAAGGCTGAGAATGCAATATTCTTGAAGCAAGATTCAGATTTGTAATCTCAGCTTCACACCCTTTAATGGAAACTGGTGGAATATTAGACGGCTTAAGCTGAGGTGGATTACGCCATTGAGGAAGTGATCCAGCTACTAGAAGTGTCTGTAGAGGTGGCCCTGCTTCAAGAACAGACTTCAACAGTTTCCCTTTCTGTGGCAAAGGTTTCCCCTTTACAAGATTTTCAATAACCAATGTGGCCTGATCCAAAGGCTGATTCATATAGGGTACTGCATTTGAATTAGCAATGCTGTTGTTGGAAAATTCAGGGGATGAAACTGCATCAAGAAACGACTCGACCGGAGATGAATAATGTGACTGATAATTGTATGTTTCAGAAAGGCTGTTTGATTCAGTTATGCTTGAATTTGCTTTTGTTGCCTTCACAAGAGGACTATCAACTTGGAACTGAGATGAAGTTATTTGGTTGAGTAGTTTCTGGAGTTGTTCTCTTGCTTCATCTCTTTCTTGACAAGCCATCTTTAGTAGTTGGATCAATTGCTTTACATATTCATTGTTCTTCCTCATTTCTTCACTTGTTTCTACTTTCAACTTTTCAAGTTCAAGATTAGTGTACACTAGCTTCTGTCTCATTTCTTCCATGGTCTGCAACATTTGATCAAAACCCAAGTTAGAGAAAAGTCTTAAAAATTTGAACTTAATTAATATGCATGCTAATGATGAAAGATCACTAATTCAAGGATTTTGAAAGAAATCAAGAAATCATTCACTGTAATTATCTGCTCATAATCATTTCATGAACAGGTATTTTAAAGTTACTAGTGATAGTGACATCTTAGACAAGGGCCCATGTGGAAGGTGATGAAATCATCTCAGTCAAATCCAAAAGTTTTAAAACTAAAATAAAGAATTAAGTAGAAAGCATGTCATCACCCTTGGATACCTGTATGAAAGAAAAATTTGATGCATTGGACCCTGCAATGATTAATTCTTTATATTTGCCTATAGCTTCTTGAACAGTGAAAAGGTCTAATAATCAAAGCAAAACCTGTTTCGAATTAGAGAAAAAGGGATTGCGCCACTTTTACCAAACAAAAACTACAGCAAGTCTAAAGGCACAATATCATTGACTGTGCAAAAGAAAACTCAGTACTTAAATTTACTGTTTCTAACATGAAAGTCTCGGTGTAACTGATAAAGTTGTTGCATGTGATCAAGAGGTTAAAAAGTCGTGGAAATGACGTCTTGCAGAAATACAGGGTAACACTACATACAATAGACTCTTGTGGTCCGGCTCTTCCCTGAATCTCGCTAGCGGAAGCTTAACGCATCGGACTGCCGTTTACTGTTTCTATAAAGTTGGAGTTTTAGCAAAATACAATGATATTCAGTAAATCCATTTCAAGATATTTCTTATTGATGGACTGCCCCATTCAGACTTTTCACACACTCACACACAGGAAAGTATGAGGTTTCAGTTTAGAAGCGAAGTTATAATAAAATGGTACACAGATAACATGAAGTGAGAAACTGTAATGAAAAAGAAGGAAGCACCTCTTGGTAACACCATAAAGAAGCCATTTCTTCCATTTTCTCTCTCACAAACACAAACACTATTACTTAGAAGAAGCAACGGGAAATAGAGAAATGAAATCTTGAAAAGAATTTTTGAGGGGAAGGGGAGTTTTAGGAGAGATGGATTGTAAGTCTTATATAGAAGGAAGCTACCCCAAAAAGACAAAAGAAGCTCCAGTATTGAGCAACCAATCTCTATTATGGTAACAAAAGTTTATTATGGAATCTTAAAGACTTTCCATTAAAGTACTATTGGAGAAAAAGAAAAAGAAAAAAAGAAGAAGAAAAAACCCCATTTTTCTTATGACTTCTCGCTCCTCCTACTCTATGAACTATTTTTGGATTCCACTCTTTTACCGCCCTTGTCTCTTCTTACCATAAACAAATAAGCAGACAGTTTAATTTTTTTTTTTTTTACACTATTAATGTATTTTTCTATTGCTATTAATACTTATTATGAATATTCGAATGATCTTGAAGCTTTGCCACTGTTGATGAAAAAGAAAGTAATTGCCTTAGCTAGTACTCTTAAATAGAAAGCTCATTGCAATAACAATACCAGTCCCAATGTAATTTCGCAAGTGTGAGAAAAATATTATTACAAACCTTTACTCATGCCTTGTGAAAATCAAAAAAGCAAAGTCACAACATAGTCGAAAATAAATACAATAAGGGATAAACTATAGAAAAGAAACAGAAACAGAAACACGAAGCATTACTAACAATAAGATAGTAAGAAAACTGAAGCAACAAAACAACTGATAGTAATACAAATCTATATATAAGAAAGTACGAGAGTATTATACATACTACATGTAAGAAAATAAAAAGCTCATTGTATAATTTCAATATGGATAAGAATTTAATGTTGCATTGTGCTATATTTAAGCAAATATGTGAGCACTTTTTGGTGAAATTTTAGAAAGGAAAGCTTCCAGAAAACTCATGAAATTTATTAGCTCTTTCCTAAATTTACTCGGTATCAAACAATGGAACTTTTGGTCTCGTACTACTGCCATACTGCTATTTCCATTTTTAGGTTCTTAATAATTATATTTACTTGTTAATCAAGAATGTCCTTTATTACATTTAGCTATGTGAAAAATAGAACTGTACCCCTCCATCAAAGAATTTTAGTTTGCTCTCTTTTTATCCCTGAAATGCAAACTTTTGGTATGATCAGGGAGATAGTAGAGTAGTTTTATTTGTGTGCTTTTTAATAGAATTTAAATATATAAACTAACTATATACTATTTTTTACACCATCATTCATAGAACTTAACCTCTTTTCTATTTAAAATTCAGATCTTTTTTTAAAAAAAACCTAAAGTCTGTTAATTTGGGACTTGTATAATCATGTACTTCTTTTTCTCGAGGTTTCAGTTTTTTCGTGAGAAGCACTAGGATTGTGTAATAGATGTATATTTGGCAAATGATTAAATTATTTGCAGTTTTATATGGAAAGAATAATATATACTTTTTCATCATTAAAAAAATAATCCAAAGGGGGCGGTGTTAGAACTGCCCAAGAAACTGAAATAAACCGAATTGCTGTTGACTTTTTACAAAAGTGTATTTTCTACGTTGTATTCACTTAGATAAAGTTTTTCTCATATCCCTATACAACTGGCACACGGTTTTACACTTTGAGCATTACTGTTAAATTAAAATTAGTATAATTAGACATATTAATTTGGTAAATCCCTTTGGAGAATTATTCATCCTTTTTTTTTTTTAAAGTTTTATTTTGTGGAAGAACTTTGCTTTCGACACACTCTTACTTTGACAACGACCTTATTTTCCTTTTTTTTCTTTCTGCGCTTTTACCAATTACGCCACTATAGGCCTACTGTGTATGTAAGAATTCTCCTAATTTTTGTTTTATGTTTTGATACAGAGAAACAGAGGCAAATTCAAGATTTTAATAGGATAAGTGCATTATTATAAATAGACGTATCTAGGATGTAAATTTGATGTTCAACCTTTAGCATATTGAAATCATTACACTATTGAAATTATTGATTAATTTTTAGATATTTTCGTGATTTTTCTAAAACAAAGAACGAAAGAAAAACAGAGAAAAACGTACTTAATCGAAACGCAAGATGGACAAGAAAATTAAATCTTTGACCTCACTTGGTGTACTCATGAATCATTATACCATAAGGCTCTTTGAGCTTGGGTGCGCGCGCAATATATATATATATATATATATATATATATATATATATATATATATATATATTATATATATATTATTTTAAATTAATATAATATTATTATACATAGTTTAGAGAGGAAAGCATGAGTGCATGTGAACCCGCTTCCGTCTCCTTGGATACGACCCTATAGAGAAACATATAAGGTGACAAGTTTTCTGAAACACTTGTTCAAAATTTCATTGAATGTCGTACGTTAATTAGGAAGATTTTTCATTTTGAAAAGAGATAGGTTACTGAGAGAATGGAAATAAATATTTTGTGAACAATATTTTTGCATTAACCTTTGGAGTGGCATGTTTAGCTGATCACAATTCACACAAACCAAGTTAATTGTGAGAAAACTAGGAGAGCAAACGACATTAATTATTCTGATAAACAAACGAAGAGAAGACAAAAAACCAAGTTTTATGTTTGATCACAAATAGCATCTGATGAACTAAGGAAACATTACAATAACTTATAATTAAAATATACAAGATTAAGTGTAATGATTCGATCGGTCATTTTGTTTTCTAAAACTCCCTTTTTTTTTAAATAAGACTCCCAGTATGTGCTCTTACTGTTTTATAACTTGCGGGGACGGTTAGTTCGGTATTTGGAAAGATTCGGGTTGAAATCGGAACACTTGGTCAGTTTGGTTGGGCTTAAAAGGCTAAGTTTGACTTTTGTCAATGTTTTGAGTAAACAACTCGGAATCGGGATTTGACGGTTCCAATAGGTTTGTATGATGATTTCGGACTTGGACGTATGTTCAGATCGGATTTTAGATGATCCGGGAACGTTTTGGTGCCCAATATTGAAAGTTGGCATTTTGGGTAAATTTCATAAGTTTGGGTTGAAGTGGATTTTTACGTTATAGACGTCCATTTGGGATTTTGAGCTTGAGAATAGTTCCGCACGGTGATTCTGGACTTAGGAGCGCGACCAGGTGTGGATTTGGAGGTCCGTAGGTCGTTTCGAGGTTATTTGACGAAAGTTAAAAATTTGAAAGTTTTTGGGAAGTTTGATCGAGAGTGAAATTTTTGATATTGGATTCGGATTCCGATTCCAGAAGTTGGAGAGGTCCGTAATGCCATTTAGGACTTGTGTGCAAAATTTTAGGTCAATCAGATGTGATTTGATAGGAATCGGACGTGAGGATGTGTTTTTAGAAGTTTTGAATTTTCATGATTTGATATGCATTTTGGCGTCCGATTCGTGCTTCTAGATGTTATTCCGGCGTTTCGATCGCGCGAGTAAGTTCGTATGATATTTTTAGACTTGTGTGGACGTTTGGTGCAAAGCCCCGAGGGCTCCGGTGAGTTTCAGACGCTTTCGGATGGATGGGAAGACTTCGGTTTTCTGATTTTTTTGCTGGTGTCTCAGGTATCGCAAATGCGAAATTTGGTTCGCATTTGTGAACCTCACATTTGGGAACCTCGCATTTGCGAGACAGGCTTCGCAATTGCGAAGAAGCCTGGATAGGACTCGCATTTGCGAGATTTCTAGTCGCTTTTGCGATCAGGTTCCCTTCGCATTTGTGATGTTGTGGTCGCAATGCGACCTTGACAGTTGGGGCTCAGCTTCGCATTTGCTAAGACTTTGTTGCAATTGCGACATTCACATTTGCGAACAATTGCGACACCTGCGACCTGTGCAACAACTTTTATTATGGGACTTAGCCTTATTTTCCTCATTTCCCACTTGGTCTTAGACGATCTTGAGAGGATTTTTGGGAGGGGTTCCATCAACATCAAAAAGGTAAGTAGATTTAACATGGAAAATGGTAGGATTTGTGAGATTTTTGAGGAAAACCTAGGTTTTTGATAAAAATAGGATTTAACCACGAAAATGGTTATGGAATTTAGTGAAAATATATATTTGAGTTCATGAAGTTATGGGTAACAACTTTCTTAAAAAATTTTCGGAATCCGAGCATGCGGGCCTGGGGGTGAATTTAGGAATTCTTCAATTAGGGTTAGAAAATCACTTTAATAGTTAGGATATGAACTTTTGAACATGTATTGACTATTTTCTTTAACACTTGACTAGTTTTGAGTCGTTTGACACCGAGTTGAAACAATAATTGTGGACCGAAAAGTAAGCTTTGAGACGATGTAAGTCTCTTTTCTTACCTTGTACGAGGGAATTAATCCCATAGGTGAATTGATTTAATATGTGCTTCTATTTGGGGGGG
>MCJB01012296.1:40664-80026 GCA_002018475.1 Nicotiana obtusifolia
GGGGGGGGGGGGAGGGTCTACGTATGCACGAGGTGATGAGAGCCCGTACGTAGCTACTAAGTATGCTTATGTCCGGGTAGTCTAGGACCCAAATCATGTTATACTGCAATATTGGCACCCTACATGCTAATTTAATTGTTTAAAACATATTGGAACTTGATAAAGGAATTGTAAAAGGTCAAATTTCATTTACTTGAGTTTTGGACGGGTTACTTGATCGCTAATGAGAATTGGTGTTTCTTCGAATAATAGCCTCTTAATAATCTTTGAATCGGTTGTTTATAAAGTATTTTCTCTTCTTTTGGAGCGGGCCGAACGCCTCGGTAATAGAATAGATGCATCTATGCGACCCTCGATAGTGCACAGTTTATATATTTGTATGTTGGATCGGGCCGTATGACCTTGGCATAATTCGTGCGTAATAATTCTTGGAGCCCAATTATAATTGATATTGTTTCATTGGCTTGAGAGATTAATTTACTATTAGTGAAAGAATTATTCATTTATTTCTTGTTATTGAGTTTTCAGCTGTATTTATATAGTCCATGCTTAGTTATAATTTCGGTATTTTATTGTTAGCCCATAATAATAGTCGAAGTCAACCCCTTATCTACTTCTTCGAGGTTAGACTAGATACTTACTGGGTACATGTTGTTTATGTACTCATGCTATACTTCTGCACTAATCATGCAGGATCTGAGGCAGGTGCATCTGGTTATCAGTCCAGCGTGCGTCCTTGACTTCCTCGAGACTTAGTGGTGAGCTGCCTTCCGAGCCCGTTCTGCAGCACCCGAAGTCTTCCTTTTATTTTTACTTTCTGTCTATTTCACTTCAGACAGTAGTGTAGTATTTTTTTGCATATTTTACTAGTAGATCATACACTTGTGACATCAGGTCTTGGAGATTATGCTAGTAGACACATGATGATATTTCTTTTTGGAATATTTACTTATTTCATTTGCTCTTAAAATTATTGATCTCTAATCTTATTAAATTTTTGCTTCTTATTAATGTACTAACTAAAAATCAATTATTTTAAAAATATTAAAAAATTAATCACACGATTAATTTACTATTAACTTACCTACTGATAATATTGGACGCTAGACCTACAGAAGAAATTGGATCATGACATTAAGGATATAACCGGGTTCTGACAAAGACAGTGAACATGGATGAGGTATTCCCCCAAAACGAAAAAGCAGGAAAATTTCTTTCTTTATCCCCGACAAGCAGTTTTCCCACTCATTATATTTTCCATAACATCACGTTACATTTGTATTACTTATTCCAGATTGGAATAATCAATAATATTAACACCGCCATTATTAACAAACATTTGCAATCTTAAATCTAAGCCGTTAGATTTCTCTCCATAATTGTGCTGTTTTACGTCCTAATCTTGTCTTATTATCCTCCTAATCCAATCTTTAACAGTGTTAGGTGCGTGGATGTGTATGAAACGTGGCAGCATGACCAGCTGTTGGTGCTCTTACACTTTAGAAAAATTCTGTGTTGTTTTCTTCTTTTTCTTTGTGGTCTTACACTATTGGTTAAGAAGCAGACGAAGTAGGTTGTATTTAATAATTTTTTTTTCCTTACGCCGCGTACTTAATTTGGAGCGTAATAAACATCGTCTGCCAATATTGTTTTTATTCTCGTAACACAAACTCGAAACCTCTTATTAATAAAGAAATTCTATCCTTCCCGTTACGAACTTTTATGATTATTTAATAATGTCTCATTAGAGGACAAAAGCTGCTTGGGTTTTTTATTAGTTCATTTCCATGCAATGTATCTAGTGGTTCTCTGCTTGGATATTAAATTCGCATACACACGCATCATATATTTATTTATTATGGTGTATTATTTTCACTCACCTGCCTAGGTTTCCAGGAAAAGTTGATCACCATTTAATAATGAGTTTAGGTTATGTACTTTGTCAGCAGTGGCATATGTAGGATATTTATAAGTGGTGTCATAAGTTGATCACCATTTAATAAGAATATAAATAAATTATTATATTGATATCGGTGTCATTTTTTATATTTATCTTTAATATATATATTTTTTTATATACATCTAGTAAAAAATTCGACGAAGCGGTATTCTTTGACATCGTATGCAACAAGGTGCATACACAACTGTTTATCAATATACATTATCAGGTAATTACTTGTTGTAGCAGGTAATTTTTTTCAAGATTACAAATTTTGTGATCCAAAAACCACCATAGCAATTACATTATCTAAAGATAGAGTTTAAATTTTGTATACTAACTGTGTATCAGTTTCTTATACCGTCTCTATATATATATATTACACACACACACACACACACACACACACACATATATATATATATATATATATATATATATATATATATATATATTATACATTATAAGATTTCGAGAGTCAAATTTCATAATTTTGATCATCTTTAAGTTTTTTGAAAATAAAATTAGTATATATCTGAAAACTACATAAAAGTACTATAAATCACAATGTTGACCTGAGCAGTTTTGGTTTTGATGATTAACAAAGGAACACATGCATGAACCAGGCTCATGGACAATGTACACAGGTGATGGACAAAATCAAGCAAAAGGCATGCACGTGAAAGGGACAAGTATAAGTGGTTATTTCTGATAATCCCTGAATGAAAAGATTGCATATTTGATAAGGAGCAAGACTCCTTACTTGAAAAGAACTCTATCCAAGATAAGGGAATAGTTAGAAGTTGAATTTGACTAGAACTCTTCCACCAAGGAAGAGTAATGCATTAGAACTCTAGTTAATCTTTATTTACTAACTCTATATATATATATATCAGTTGTGTTCTCTTTTACAGGTGACACACATATACTGAAGTTAAGCATGAATTGAGAGCAAAATAGCAAGGCATTTTGTGAGCAATTACTGTGAGATTTAAAAGTGCGATCTTAAAGCTACACGAATCAGATTGAAGAACCAACTCCAGAAAGAGTTTAATGTGTCTTTCTTTATTTCTAGTTCAAAGTGTAGTAGGCGTTTTGAGTTGTACCTTTCAGCTTTTTTAGAAGCAAATTGTACTAGGTACCTGAGTTGTATCTTTCAAGTTAGAGTTAACTTGAAGTAGTCGCAACAACCTGTGGCTTGTTGCTATAAGGATTAGAGTTAATCCTTAGGTTTGCAAGAGGATGTAAACTCTAGTTGTATTGTTCAAGTTAAAATTAAGTTGAAGCAGTCACAACAGCCTCTGGCTGATTGCTACAAGGGTTAGAGGTAATCCTTAGATTTGCAAGAGTTTGTAAACTTTGTTGTTGGCTCAGAGTTGTAGTGAAGTGTTTTGGAAAAAATCCTACTGTGTAGTAGGTCGTGATTTTTTCTACCTTTTGAGCTAGGTGTTTTCCACGTAAAAATCCTTGCGTCCTTTACTTTTTGCATTATTTATTCTGCAACTCTAGTGTAAGGAACGAATAGAAGAACCAGGTCCTTCGATAACTCAGTGCACGCGAAAATTGGGTACCATGCAAATCATCCCCCTCTTGTGTGGTATTGAAGTATAAAATATCAATTGGTATCAGAGCGAGTTATCCTTGAAGAGGCTAACACCTTAGGAGAAGATCAAGATGAGTGCACCACCTGGAAATCGGGAAGGGCTATCCGCTGCTAGGCCACCACTCTTTAATGCCCAGTACTACTCTTGGTGGAAGAACATAATGAGAGATCACATTCAAGGAGAGAACTATGAGCTATGGGACATTGTCACTGATGGTCCACTGGCTACCTTGAAGAAAAATGCTGAAGGAGTAGATGTGCCAAAGATAAGAGCGGACACTGCTGAGGACTTGAAGAAGTGGGAGAATGCTAAGGCCAAGAAATGGCTTGTTTGTGGACTTGGTCCAGATGAACACAACAGAATCCAAGGTTATTCCACTGCTAAGCATATTCAGAACACACTGCAAGTGGCCCACGAAGGAACAACTCAGGCGAAGAGATCTAGAGGAACTCTACTGTACTCTCAGTATGAGAACTTTGCTATGAAGGATGGAGAAACCATTCAAGAGATGTACACAAGGTTCACTATATTGACAAATGAGCTAAAATCTCTTGGAAGGATTATTCCTGAAGAAGAAAGAGTTGAGAAGATACTCAGTAGGGTCTTGCCTATTACTTGGGAGAGCAAGATCATTGCCATCCAGGAATCAAAGAATATTGCCATTCTCCCACTCGATGAATTGATTAGAAATCTCACTGTCTATGAACTTAGGAGATAAACCATGAAAATGGATGTACCTAATAAGGAAAAGAGCTTGGCACTCAAAATTACTAAAGGTTCTGATCTGGAAGATGATGAAATGACTATGATCACCAAAGACTTCAAGAAGTACTTGAGGAGAGGAAAGAGTTCTTCAAGAAGTGGAAGCTACAACAAGGAAAAAGCTCCTGAGAACCAAACCAATGATGGCTGCTACAAGTGTGGAAAGACTGATCACCACATCAAAAACTATCCTCTGTAGGAAATTGAATGGAAGAAGGAGAGAGCTAAATGAAGGAACAGGAAGAAGGAACATGTTCAACCTAAGAAAAAAAACAAAGGATCAACCAAGGCTATAGTCGCTGCTTGGGGAGAAAGCTCAGATGATGATGAACGAGCCCTTATGGCCATTGGAGAATCTGATGAAGAAACTGAGGTAAGTGTCTTTCTTCTCAAAGACAAGATTAAATTTTTGTCTAAAGAAAAGTTATCTAAGTTGCTACTAGAGCTAATTGATGAATCTGAGGATGTAAATAATGAAAAGGAATAGCTGTCAAAAGAATGTGTGATTTTGAAAGCTAAGTACAAAAACCTGGAACTTAGGGCTAGTGAAACATAAAGTGAAAATAGTGTGTTGAAGAACCAGGTTCATACACTTGACACAACTATCCTAGAGCTTCGATCTGAAAATCTAAAATTGAAATTAGGAACAAGCAAAAATATAGCTGATCACACACAACCCACTTTAGAAGAAAATGTAGGAAAAATGAAAGATGAGTTGTACAAGAACAAGGTCAAGCTTGAGCTAGATAGAACTTGTAAATGAAACATTTCCTCTGATGTACTTTCATGGCTACAAGAACACCATAGTAGCAACTGAAGAGGACTTGGCTTTGGAAACTCTGCACCTAAGTGGGACCCAAAAAGCGAGTAACTCATACTTCTTGAGAACAAGATTTGCACACATTGTGGTAACACTGGTCAATATAAGAGTGAATGCACTACAAAAGAAAAGGCAAGTCAAAAGAATAAAGGTTTTGTTCAAGGGAAAAATAGGCTTCCGAGTTGGGCTAAAAAGAATTCGATTCATCCTTTTCCCTATAGAAAGGGACCCAAACTAGTTTGGGTTTCTAAGATTAACCCCTGATTTCTTTTTGCAAGTCCAAGTGAGGGGGAGCAGCCAAATATGGTACATGGATCGTGGTTGTTCAAAGCATATGACAGGAAGAAAAAACTAGTTCCTTTCACTTGAGGACCTTAAATGAGGTAATGTCTCCTTTGAAAATGGAAAGAAAGGTGAGATCATTGGGGTTGGAAAGGTAGGTAAGACTGATTCTCACTCTATTGAGAATGTCTACTTGATAGATGGACTGAAGTACAGTCTAATAAGTGTATCACAATTGTGTGATAGAGGTAATATGATAGTATTCACCTCTACAAAATGCTTTATGATTAATCTTACCACTGACAAGATAGTTTTGCAGGAAAAAATAGTGAACAACATACATGTTGTGGATTTGTCCACACTTTCAGATAATGAACTGTGCGTTGGATGTCCACTCCTTTGGCACAAAAGACTTGGACATGCCAGTCTAAGCCAACTTCACAAACTAGTCTCCAAGAACTTAGTGATAGGGCTACCTAACATTAAGTTCAAGGAAGATGAAGTTTGTGAGGCTTGTGCAAGGGGGAAGCAGGTAAGATCCTCTTTCAAAAGAAAGAAAGTGGTAAGCACTATCAGGACAAAGGAACTGGTCCATGTGGATCTTTGTGGACCAATGAGAACATTGAGTAGAGGTGGTAAGAGATATGTTATGATGCTTGTTGATGATTACTCTAGGTTTAGTTGGACACTGTTTTTAACATCTAAAGATGACACATTTGACATTTACACTTCTTTGTTAGAAAAACTCAGAAACAACTAGGTAATCGACTTGTATCAATTAGGTCTGATCATGGTACAGAATTTGAGAATGCTAAATTTGCTGAATTTTGTGATGAGCATGGCATAATCATAAATTTTCTGCTCCTAGGACTCCACAAAAAAATGGAGTAGTTGAAAGAAAGAATAGGACATTGGAAGAAATGGCAAGGACTATGCTTCTTTCTAGTAAACTGCTCCATAGCTTCTGGGCAGAAGCTGTGAACACTGCTTGCTACATCATAAATAGGTGCATGACTAAATCTCTTATTGAGAAGACTCCCCATGAGTTACTTAAAGGGAAAAAGCCAAATATATCTCATCTTAGATCATTTGGATGCAAGTTCTTTGTGCACAAAAATGGTAAAGACTCCCTAGGTAAGTTGGATCCCAGAAATGATGAGGGAGTATTCGTGGGTTATTCTTCACATAGTAAAGCTTATAAGATTAATAAAAAAGAATTATGTATGTAGAAGAAAGTGTACATGTGGTTTTTGGTGAACCAAACATTCTTTCTGAGAGGTAGGAACATGATGATGAAGCAATTTGGCTGGTAAGAAACTCAAATGAAACCACAACCTAGACTGAAGCTGCACCAGATGAAAGAACATGTGATGGAACAGGTCCTTCTTCCCAGGACAATCTGATGGGGGAACTGAACAAAGAGGAACTGATCTCAAACCTTAAGGGAACGTGTCCATGAACATATTCTTCAGCAAGAAAACTAGAAACATCCAAAGAATTGACACTCATATTGCAATATCCATAAAATTGGATTTGGATGAACCCGGTTCATTGGTTGCTCAGAAAATGTATAGGAAAATAATTGGATCTTTGTTATATCTCACTGCTAGTAGACCTGATATTATTTTTAGTGTAGGCCTTTGTACTAGATTTCAGAAAAATTCAAAAGAGTTCCACTTGAAAGTTGTCAAGAGGATCTTGAGATAATTAAAAGGCATAACTCATTTTTGTCTATGGTATTCAGAAGGTAGTATTTTTGATTTCATGGGATATGCTGATGTTGATTATGCAAGTTTTCTAGTGGATAGAAAAATCACTTCAGGTATGTCATATTTTCTTGGCACGTGTCTTGTATCTTGGGGCACCAGATAGCAAATTTTGTGACCTTATCTACTGCTGAAGTTGAGTATGTGGATGTTGCCTCATGTCGTGCTCAATTTTTATGGAGTAAATAGAAATTAATGGACTTTGGAATTAAGGTAGAATGTATCATCCATATTTTTGTGACAATACTAGTTCAATCAGTATGACTCGGACCCGATCTATCACAAAAAAATTATGCACATAGATGTTAGGCATCGTTTTCAAAAGGATAATTTTGAGAAGTGTATAATCACTATGGAATTATATAGTACTGATAACGAAATTTGTAACATCTTCACAAAAGTTTTGAGTAGGAATCATTTTGAAAGGAACAACTTAGAATCAGGGATTATTAAGATCACTTAAAAGAAACCGGTTCTAACTCAACGATTGATTAGAAAATTTGTGAATTTTGTAAATAATTAGATTAGATATTTCTTAGTCTCATGCTTTTATTAGTATACTCTTGTGACATGTGCTAAAATGTCTTACTGATGTCTAATGATATCCTTATTTTCTTGAAAAAAATCGGTCTGACAAAAGAGAACTTCGAGTGAAGAACCTGGTTCATCGAGTGAAACACCCTCCGGACGGCTCAAATCTAGCCAAATTTACTCCAAATTATAAATAAAACTCATAGGAACAATTCCGGATAATAAAGCTTCAATCTTTAACAAAAACTAAAAAGTCAAACCCCGGGCCTGCACCGTAGAACCCGATAAAATTCACGAAATCCGAACACCCATTCCGATACGAGTTCAACCATACCAAAATTTTCAATTTGCGACAACAAATAGTCCTCCAAATATCCATTATTCGTTTTGAGAGACGTTTACAAATTTTTCCCAAATTTTCAACTTAATTCACTAATTAAATGATGAAAATAACACTGGATTCATGAAATAAAATAAGATTCGGGTAAAGAACACTTATCCTAATGAATTTCTTGAAAAACCCACAAAAAATCTCCCAAAGTGAGGTCTACATCTCCAATAATGATAAAATCCTCAAACCCTCGAAATATACGTTCTGCTGCCCACCTAGCGATCGCGGAACACAAAAATCCCTGCTCAAGGAAGAAAGCTACGCGTTCGCAGAAAACACCTCGCGAACGTGATGAACAGATTGGCCAACTTTCGTGAACGCATACCAAATCGCGTGAACGCGTTGAGTAACATTCCACCAGTCTCCAATTCCCTTATGCGAACGCGGAAAACCCTACGCGAACGCGAACAACAACCAGCTGAACCTTAGCGAACACATGCCCACTGTCGCGCCTGCGATGAGCAAAAATGCTGAGTTTCCCAGAATTCACTTCGCGATCGCAGCTTCATCTTCGCGATCACAAAGAGCAACAACAACACCAGAAACCAGCAACTCAAAAGCTGAAGAAATGGCCCGTAGCCCAGCCGAAACACACCCGAGGCCCTCCGGGACCTCAACCAAATACACCAACACCTCCTAAAATTGATATGAACTTAGTCGAGGCCTCAAATCACATCAAACAATACCGAAACTACAAATCGCACCTCTAATCGAACTCATGAATTTTCAAATCTTCCAACTTCCAAAATGCGCGCCGAAACATATCAAATCAATCCAGAGTGACGTGTTTTTGCATGCAAGTTTCAAATGACATATCGGAGCTAATCCAACTCTTGGAATCGCATTCCGACCCCGATATCACCAAAGTCAACTCTCGGTCAAACCTCTCAACCTTCCAAAACTTCAACTTTTCAATTTTTGCCGAAATGCTTCAAATTACCCTACGGACCTCCAAATCCAAATCCGGACGCACACCTAAGTCCAAAATCACCATACAAAGCTATTAGAATTATCAAAATTCCATGTTGGAGTCGTCTACACAAAAGTGAAAACTGCAAATCAACTCTTACCGCTTAAACTTCTACAATAGGAATCCTTCTTCCAAATTGATCTCGAATCATCTGAATACTGTACCTGGCCATACATGCAAGTCATAACACATAATACGAAGCTTCTCGAGACCTTATGCCGCCGAACGAGACGTTAATTCTCAAAACAACCGATCGGGTCATTATATTCTCCCCCTCTTAAACAAACGTTCGTCCTCAAATGTGTCAAGAACCATTCCGAAGTCATCAAATCACTGTGTGAACTTACCGCACCTACACCCACGAGTGATCCTACGTCACCCCAATCCACCTAGGCCCAATGACACCATCTCAATTGAAATTTATTCCTTCCACCAATAATAATAAGCCTTAAAACCAAATTCCTCACCATCCGATCCTTTCCAAAAGACCCGATTCCTACATCAACACACGGTATCAGCCTCAACCAGCTGCAACAACTTATGCCTACACCTACAAGATACAAACACACACGTAACACACTACACATATGTCCATAACAATATTTCTAATGACAATAACTATCCATAATCAAACCCAACACCAACAATTAACCTCATATCCGCTAGGATCCTGTTTCAAACCTTCAAAACACTGACGATGATGCAATAAACATGAAGTCCTCATAACTATTCACCTGAATCAACAAGTCACATCCAATGCCATCGAGACACACACTTCGCAAGCTAAAACTCAATAAGCACAACACGAATATGACTGAATATGTAGGGAGAAACACATAAGAGAACTATCAAACAAGCCCAACGGGCACCACTCCCGGTCAGTATCATACTACAAATCAATTTTACAAGGGAGAATCAAAACATATGAACTAATCGCAAGGATCTCATCCTGATATAACTCCACCGCGGCATGCAGCCCGGTTCAAACATATCAAATCTCATAAGAATGCGAGGATCCCATCCTCAACTCTAAATCACGAGTAGAATACACATCATACTAACCGAAACCTTCCACTAATTCAATTCCGCCAGCAAAACCACAACACATACTGAACTCCCATACTAGTAGAACATCTAACCCACAAATTGTAACCATCCATTCGGAAATCACATCAAAACTATCGTAATGAGTAACAGAAAGTCACTTCTAGTCTCATAGCTCCCATAATGAATTAAAACAACACGATAGACACGAGCTACCAATATAGAATCTCCTGACAGAGGTAAACACATAAACAATGTACAAAATTGATCGTATCCAATTGCACACCTCAATAGAGATATGAAACGGTCGTTTGCAATAATAAAATCCAACTAAGAGTTGGGGTCGAATCCACATTGACCTAAGTTGGGAGTTAGGGGTATATATTTTAATGAGCGTGATTGAATTATCTTGAGTTTTTTTTATTTTTTATTTTTAAGCGAATATACCTCTAGGCAGTTTGCCTAGCGGTTATTTATATATATGAAATAAAATTCAAAATCATCCATAGTTTACAATTTGCCAGTGAATCTATTAAAAGGAAACTAAATCTATGCATAATTAAAAGAACGATACTATCTATTACACCTCGAATGAACATCATCTCTCCATATATGAAAGTACGTGTATCTACCAGCCAAATGCAAAAAATCAGTAGCACCTCTATTGCTCTCACCAGGCGCCAATTTTGCATTCCAAAGAAAATGGCATATGTGAATGTCGAACATACCTTCATCCAGAAATGACCCTCATATTCTATATCAAACTGACCATAGACAACATATTCAAATGTCGTCGAGCATGTACAGTGATTGAATCGTGAAGCTGATCTGGAATCAACGGTAAACCAATGTTGATCCTTCATTTCATTCCATAGTACTATCGATGTTAGTTTGAAGACAAACATCGATGTTTGTTCTACCTCAAAGCGAAACATTGTGAAGCTTCTCAAAACATCGATGTTTGTTTGACAAACATCGATGTTTGTTTCTGTCTGAATTTGAAGTAACTCATCGGAGTAAAACAGTGTCCATGAAACATCGATGTTTGTTCGACAAACATCGATGTTTGTTTCTTTCTGAAATTCACCGAAGTAAAACAGTGTCCAAGCAACATCGATGTTTGTTTGCAAAACATTGATGTTTGTTTCTGTCTGACCTCGATCTAACTGTTTATAGCTCCAGCTTACATATGAACCAATAAATTGCTCTATCAGATTGATCATTTCTTTCATTCCAATATGAGCACAACCATTGTCCAATTTCAAGGCTAAATAATTGCATCGACCTTTATCCAATCTCAATGTAAAGCAGTGTCCAATTTCAAATAAATAATCTTTACTCCAAATGCTATCGTATCCAAAGAGATTACCTCGCTGCATTATACATTCGTACACTTTTATCCCACCTCCAGAATGAGCATGATAACACACTAATACCACTGGATAATGTTGTAAAAGTGCACAAATTCTAATGCAGCAAAGCGAGCATTCATCTTGTACAACCATTAATCTGGGGCTCTTCTTTTTGCAATTCTAATCCTAAAATTAGGTGTTTGTGCTTTGACTAAATTGATTATCTTCCTTCCTGCGCTTGGTAAGTCATTGAAAGAGTTAAACTGTAAAGTACCTGCAAAAGAAAAAACCATGTTAGCTAAAAAATCTGCCATTGCATTTCCTTCTCTGAATACATGTTGCAATATCACATTAAAGTGATCCTTCATCTCCTTAATCTTCCTAACTTCTGTACTGATAGCCCAAGGAATATCCCATTCTCCCTCTATAACCTTCATCAACACCAAAGAATCACAAAAAGGTTTATTTTCTATTTCTAATTTTGCACTAAGGATTGCAGAATAAAGAAAGAAGACTAGGATAATTGTTTTTGAGGTTTTTCAAATTGATAAAAAGCCTAGGATTTGACCATTACCTAGGTGTTTGCCTAATTGGTTAAAGACCTTAATGCTTGTTTTGTTGATTGGGGTGTATTATAGCTATCAACTCCAAAATATCCAATCAATACCTCTCGGTCAGATAGTGGTTTTTCCCAATTTGTCTTTCTTAAGACCAAATGGGTATCACAGAAAATAATTCATAAAAGCTCAAGTCGGGTTATTACTATCTCTAGGTTGAACCCTTTAATTGGGTAAATCAATCTCTCAATCGACCCAGTTCCTTGTTAGCCAAGTAATCCTAGACTAAGTCTCTCTTTCTCAAGAAGAGACTAAGTCAAATAGGCATGAACTAATGTTTGCAACCATTAATTCCTCAATTAAAGCATGAACTAAGCTAAATAATGAACGCTCAACCATAAACAAGCACTAAATTAGATACCCATAATATTTACATACTAGGTTTGGGTCACAACCCTAGTAAAAATCTACCTACTCATACTTGGGTTTGAAGAAAAAAAAGAAGAAGGACTAATTAAGCTCATAATGTAAGCTAAAAATGATAAAATCTATTGTAAAATACACCAAATTAAAGTAAACTTCCAAAAGTGGCAAAGAAAAACGGCGACAGTAATTGTTGATGTTCAAACTTGACCTAATTCCGTGAAACTCTTCTATTTATACAAGTCTGAAAATCTCGGACAAAAATACCCCTCAAGAGGTTTTGCGGCCGCACAATTCCATGTATGGTCCGCAGACTTTTTCACCTAGAAGGAGCCGGGATTCTGCGGCCGCACAATTCTGAACTGCGGCTGCAAGTCACTCTTTTGCGGTCCGCAATAATATGATTGCAGTCGCAAGACAATCTTCTGGCGGCCGTACAAATCTTGTGTGGTCCGCAATTCACTGAAGTTATGGACTTAGTATCTCTCCGAGCTTGACCTTTTGCCCATCTTTTGCGGTCGCACAATTTATGTGCGGTCTGCAATTTGCACAATTGACTGCAAACTTTTTCTTCTTTGGTTGCGGCCGTTGATAGAATTCTACGGACCGCATATATTGCATGCTTCTGTTCCCTTTATTGCCTTGTGCTTAGACTACTCCTTTTTGAGTCGGATTTCATCTAGAGAGTCCAACTTCCAGCATTCCTGCAATTTTGCACATATCATTAGTTTTGGGAACACAATTCAATGCTTTTAGACTAAAACAAAAGCTAAAAGGCACTAATAAGTAGTCAAAATCTCCACTTATCAACTCCCCCAAACTTAAGTCTTTGCTTGTCCTCAAGAACAATTTAGTTCCCACCTCCAAAAGTTAAGGGTCATTTCAGCAAGTCAAAGGTGAGTCATCCACACATTAGTTGGACCAACAATTATCCACGCTACTCATGTATTATCAACAATGCGACAAGTTAAACATTCATGCACATGTAGTTCTAATGTGACACCTGAGCATCAAGAGTTGATTTTACTCATCAAGCACTCTTGCTCTATCATGTAGGTCATTGTGGATCCCAAACTCTTCCTCCTCTACTCTTCATTTGCCTATGTAACTTAAGAATTATAGCACTCAATCCAAAGATTTATAAAAGGTTCACTCATTTCTCTCAAGTGAATGTCGTAAGTACGGCTTCAAGTACCCATAGGCTTGCCCCTCATGTAGATCGCCACTAATGTAAGCCCACTCGGGTTGAAATCAGGTAAGGCTTGTTGCGGGATGTAATGAAGGTTTTTGGATTAGGTTTGGATACAATATGGTTGAGTGGGTTCACCTTTCCTTAAGCACTCTAATTTTTTATTCTTGGCTCACACTTTGCCAATTCTTTGACACACTTTCTTTTCCTTAGGGAACTAGAGAGACTTAACATCACTCTTTCTTTATAATAATATTTATTTTCTCCCTTTTTGATTTCTCCATGTTTGGGATCATTACCTCTCTTTGAATCCCTTCAACTCTTCCACTTATTCACTTTTTTTTTCTGCATTTTTTTTGTTCTTTTCTTTTCTTGCCTTTTCTTCTCATCATTTCTTTTCTCTTTTTGTGTCTTGATACCTTTTTCAAGTTCCTCCTCTCTCCCCCAAACTTACGTTTTTAGCCAATTATTTCATAAGAGTTTTAAGGAAAGCTCGGGTGCCAAGAGAGGGTCACGACAAAATGGATAAAGGCTTGTAACATGGTTATCAAATGAGAAAGCTCGAGGCTCAAATGGGTTGACTAGGGGATAACAACATTGATAGGCAATAGGAAATTCAAACGGGCCAAGGAAAGCCTACAATCACTTCTCAAGCCAAGAAAAACTTAAGATTTCGCCTTGAAATACATTCGGGGCAAGTTCTAGACCTTTCGCACGAGTACTTGGACTAGCAACAAAGCATCTCACCCCTCACGCAACTGGATTGTTAAAGAGGATAGAGTGGCCCACAACGACCACATTCAATATTGAGTATCACTATGGTTCGATTAAACCACTCAATGGTCGCCTAAGTCAATACAAGAGTCACAAAGTCACTAACTAGAGCTATTTCTTTCAAAAATCTTGTTTCTAACCATAAGCATGTAGTTGTTTTACGGCGGCAATAGAAATTCTGTTGCCCTAGACTCCAGTTCTGTGTATCGCACAAATTTCTTGCGGCCGCAAGATTCAAACAATTACGAACAGTCAATATTTTTATCTAGGGCTTACAATTTTTTGCACAATTTTGACATAGAAACAACGTACAAGCATGAAAATCTATTGACCCAGTCCCCATAGAACATGTACTAGTTGGCAACTACAGATTTACTCCCACATGGTTGTACAATTTATTTCTATTGACCAAAGGCCTAAACTAATTAAAAAGCTATAAATCAAACTAAAAATTGAAAAATCTAATTAGTAATTAAAGCACACCAGATATGAATGAGTGCAAGAAATGAGTGATCAACAGTTGCTAGGCACGTGGGCAGGTGATTTAACAAGAGATTTCAATTTAGTACCAGTTGTGTGCTCAGAGAGGGAAAAAGGTAACAATAGTCCTAGCCTTCTATTTAAACTTATCGATTTCCCAAGGGAAAGAGAAGCGAGTGCGGCCGTAGAATTCCAATTGCGGTCAGCACTATGTTACCTGGGGCTTAATTGGCCTTTTGTTTTGCGGTCCGCAGTATTTTGTGTGTGGCCACAGATCCCTTGTTGCGGCCGCAGATCGACCCTTTTTCTGACAGACCAACTTCAGAGAGTTGGCATTTTTCACATTCCATTTCTGCGGTCCGCAAGATAATTGTGCGGCCACAAAGCACTTTTGCTGCAGCAACTGGAAATGTGCGGTCCGCACAATTCACTTGCGGTACGCATAATTTTGCACACTTAGCCACATTTCTGTCCACCATTCATGTAAGGAACATTTATCCTTGTAGCACACTTCAAATCAAGTTAGCACAAAAATAACACCTACTACAAAAAGAAATGAAGAAAAGAAAAAAAAACACATGGGTTGCCTCCCAAGAAGCGCCTGATTTAACGTCGCGGCACGACGCAGAATACCATCAGCTGAAATGAATCACCGCCACGACGTGGCCATCACCAAATTTTCCCAAATAGTGCTTCACCTGGTGACCATTGACTCAGAATACCTCATTGTTTTTGTTCTTCAAGTCTAATGCACCAAAGGGCGTCACACCTATAATTTCAAAGGGGTCACTCCATTTAAGACTTTAGGTTTCCGGGAAACATCCTCAACCATGAGATGAAAAACAACAGAAGATCTCCCACCTTGAACTATTTGTTCTAAATGTATTTGACATGAAAATGTTTCATCTTTTATTTTTACAAGGATGAACTTGTATAAGCATGGTACCAGAACTCATCCAATTCATTCAAATGTGCAACCCTCAAGTTAGCCGCTATATCCCAATCAAGATTCAACTTCTTTAGAGCGCACATGGCTTTGTGCTCAAACTCCACCGGAAGATGACAAGCTTTGCTGACCGGTATGGTGACATTCCGATAGGTGTTTTAAAAGCATTCCGATAAGCCCATAACACATCATCAAGCTTCTTTGACCAATCCGTCCGATTAGCATTCACTGTTTTGGACAAAATACTCTTTATCTCCCGGTTGGAGACTTCCACTTGACCGCTAGCTTGTGGATGATAGGGATTCGTAACTTTATGAGTAACACCATACTTGCTAAGTAAAGTGCCAAAAGCCTTGTTGCAAAAATGCGACCCCCATCGCTTATGATAGCCCTCGGAGTACCAAACCTTGTGAAAATATCCTTCTTCAAGAACGCCACCACACTTCTCGCCTCATTGTTAGGTAGAGCAATGGCCTCAACCCATTTAGACACATAATCAACCACGACCAAGATGTAGGTGTTTCCACAAGAGCTCACAAAAGGACCCATGAAGTCAATACCCCACACATCAAAGATATCAATCTTCAAAATGGTAGTGAGAGGCATTTTATTTTTCTTCGAGATTCTACCGGCCCTTTGACATTCATCACATCTTTTCACTAAATCGCTTGCATCCTTGTAATGAGTGGGCCAATATAAACCGCAACTTAACACTTTGGCCGCCGTTCTTGCTCCACCATGTGACCACCATATGGCGAAGAATGACAAGCCCCAAGAATTTCACCTTGCTCTTCTTCCGGTACACATCTTCTAATCACCCCGTTCGTGCAAATCCGGAAAAGGTATGGTTCATCCCAATAGTAATCTTGACAATCCCGTTTGAGCTTCTTCCTTTGGTTTGAAGAAAACTCATCCGGGATGATTCCACACACAAGGAAATTTGCTAGATCCGCGAACCATGGCACCTCCTTCATTGAAATAGCCAAGAGTTGCTCATCGAGGATGGAGTCATTGATTTCAAGGCCATCATGCGGCCTCCCCTCCTCCTCCAAACGAGACAAGTGGTCCGCCACTTGGTTTTCACTTCCTTTTCTATCTTGGATTTCAATTTCAAAATCTTGCAACAAAAGCACCCATCTCATCAACCAAGGTTTGGAATCTTTCTTGCTCATAAGATAACGAAGTGCTGCATGATCCGTGTGGACAATAACTTTCGCACCCATCAAGTACAGGCGGAACTTCTCAATTGCAAACACAATGACAAGGAGCACTTTCTCCGTGACGGTATAGTTGATTGGGCACCATTCATGGTCTTACTATCATAGTAGACCGGACTTGTTGATGCGTTGCCCCAAAACAGCTCCAACCGTTATGTCACTAGCATCACACAGGAGTTCAAAAGGGATACTCCAATTACGAGTGGTGATGATGGGAATGGTTTTCAAATTCAAAGGTTCTCATGCAATCATCATCGAATTGAAACTTAGCATCGTTCTCTAGAAGCTTGCACAACGGGTTCACCACCTTAGAGAAATCTTTGATGAAACGCCGGTAGAACCCCGCATGGCCCAAGAAACTCCGCATGCCTTTCACCGAAATTGGAGGTGGAAGTTTAGAAATCACCTCAATCTTTGCCTTGTCAACTTCAATTCCATTCTTTGAGATCTTGTGGCCAAGGACAATGCCTTCCTCGACTATGAAATGACACTTCTCCCAATTGAGCACCAAATTTATTTCTTCACATCTTGCTAACACTTTATCTAAATTTGAAAGACAATCATCAAAAGAATCCCCAACCACCAAGAAGTCATCCATGAAAACTTCAAGGTAGTCCTCCACCATCTCCCTGAAGATAGCCATCATACACCTTTGGAAATTCACTGGTGCATTACACAAACCAAATGGCATCCGCTTGAAGGCGAAAGTACCATAAGGACATGTAAAGGTTGTTTTCTCTTGATCCTCCGGAGCAATAAGTATTTGGTTGTAACCCGAATACCCGTCAAGAAAGCAATAGAAAGCACGGCCGGCCAACCTATCAAGCATTTGGTCTAGGAAGGGAAGTGAAAAATGATCCTTCCTTGTGACTTTGTTGAGCTTGCAATAGTCCATACACACTCTCCAATCGGTCACCGTTCTTGTAGGAATAAACTCATTCTTTTCATCGGTGACCACCGTCATGCCCCCTTCTTTGGGACACATTGAACCGGAGAAGTCGAAATATCGAAAATGGGGTAGAAAACCCTGGCATCCAACCACTTAAGAATCTCCTTTTTGACAACTTCTTGCATGGCCCTCATTGAGTCTCCTTTGATATTCAATAGATGGTTTGGCGTCTTCCTCCAAGTTGATCTTGTGCATGCAAAATGCGGGGAATAATATTCGCCAATGTCCACCCAATAGCCTTCTTCCTCTTATGCAGCACCGCCAATGTAGAATCTACTTGCACGTTAGTCAAACAAGAGGAAATAATAACCGGTAAAGTAGAACAAGGGCCAAGAAATTCATACCGAAGATATGGAGGAAATGACTTCAACTCCAAGGTAGGAGGCTCTTCAATGAAAGGCTTTGTAGGAGGATTTTTCCTATTTTCAAGATCCAAGGATAGTTTCCGGGGTGCATAATTGTACGACCCCATTCCTTGCAAAGTGTTCATACATTCTATGAAGCCATCCATCTCGTCGTCATCAAAGTTGAGCAAGACGACCTCTAACAAATCACCAACATTGATTGTGGCACTTGTATCATCAATAATAACATCGGTCACCAAGTCCGCAAAAGAACGCACCTCGTTGCTATTTGGTTGCCACATAGACTTGCACACATGGAATACCACTTTTTCATCACCCATCCAGAAGGTGAGTTCTCCGGCTTCCACATCACAAAGAGCCTTCCTCGTAGCAAGGAAAGGTCTTTCAAGAATAATCGGTACCTCATAATCCACTTCACAATCAAGAATGATAAAATCCGCCAGAAGAATGAATTTATCAGCACGAACCAAGACATTTTCAATCACTCCCAATGGTTTCTTCATTGTACCATCGGCCATTTGTAATCTCATAGATGTGGGTCTTGGTTGCCCAATTCCCAAGGTCTTGAAAACCGAATATGGCATCAAATTGATACATTCCCCAAGATTGCAAAGAGCTTTAGCAAACTTGGCACTTCCAATTGTACAAGGAATTGTGAAAGCACCGGGATCCTCCAACTTGGGAGCCATTGAATGCACAATTGCACTCACTTGATGAGTGACCTTGATAGTTTCAAAATTCATTGACCGCTACTTTGTCACAAGATCCTTCATAAACTTTGCATAACTGAGCATTTGTTCCAAAGCTTCAACTAATGACACATTTATTGAGAGACTATTCATCATTTGAATGAACTTTTTGAATTGATTCTCGCTATTTTGTTTGTCAAGCCTTGGAGGGTAAGGAGGTGGAGGCTTAGGCAATGGTGCCTTAGCCTTTTGCACTACCGGCTCTGGTATGTCAATAATGTGATCCCTAGACGGGTTCAACTCCTCTTGAGTCTCTTCCACATTGTCATCAATATCAATTCGAACTTCATCATTTGTTTGCACCACATCGTTCGGGACCTCTTCTTCTTGTACCACTTGCTCATTATCTACAAAATGCCTTTGACTTGAGGTGGGTGCATTCCCACCTCTTTCACTTCTTGTAGTAATGGCCATGGAATGTCCCGTGTTGTTCCCACCCTTTGGGTTCACCATCGTGTCACTTGGTAGTGCCCCTTTAGGACGAGAATTTAGAGCATGAGAGATTTGACCCATTTGAACTTCTAAGTTGCGGATCAATGTGTTGTGTGAGGCAATTTGGGCATCCGAATCGACATTCTTTTCCATCATTTGCTTGAACATGTTCTCAATACGCCCCATTTCATTGTTGGAAGAACTAGGACCATGGGAAGGATAAGGAGGCGGGTTGCTCGGTTGTTGATACATCGGCGGCCTTCGAAAACCCAACCCCCGATTGCCTTGATTATTGCTCCACCCTCATTGATTGTTACCTCCCCAATTTTCTTGATTATTGTTGTTATGCCAATTTTCTTGATTATTTCCACCACTCCAATTTTCTTGATTGTTGTTGTTACTCCAATTTTCTTGATTGTTTCCACCACTCCAATTTCCTTGGTTGTGAGAATTTCAATTGCCTTGATTGTTTTGAGATCGCCATCGTTGTTGGCTTGGGCCTTGGAAGTTGTTTCGTTGCCTTTGAAAATTGTTCACATATTGCATCTCCTCTTCTTGGTCATTGTAAGAATCATCTTGATCAAATCCGCTATCTTCTTGCACAAAATTGTCCATTTGTTGTTGCACTTGGGGATCCTTGGTTTTCCGTTTGTTCACCATCATGTTTACTCCCTCCATGGTATTGACTTGCCTAGAATTTTGCACTTGTTGAATTTGAGCCTTTGCTCGTTGATTTATAGTGGTGGTCAATTTGGCTATGGCTTGCCATGGTCATGCAACTCTTTGTGGAGGTGAATCATGTTGGGATCACCTTGTGCAACATTAGCCTGGGATTTCCATGCTGATGATGTGTCCGCCATTTCATCTAAAATCTCATATGCCTCCACATAAGGCGAAGTTCCCACCGGCAAGTTGATTCACTACACATTGGTTTGTTGTGTTGATCTCACGATAGAAAGTTTTTTGAATCATGTTCTCCATCATATTGTTGTTGGGACATTCTTTAACCATTGTTCTATACTGCTCCCATATCTCGTTTAGTGGTTCATTGGGCTCTTGCTTGAATGCTAGAATCTTATCCCGAAGTGTAGCCATGTGCCCCGGAGAGAAGTACTTAGAAATGAAATTTTCCGCCAATTCATCCCAAGTTTGAGTGGAATGGTTCGGCAAACGTTCAAACCAATCTAAAGCTTTCCCTTGTAGAGAGAAGGGAAGCGGCCTTAGCCTCAAAGCATCCTTGGAGACATTTGTTTTTTTACTCCTCAACACGTGTCCACAAACCCCTTCAAATGTTTGTATGCATTTTGACTTGGAGAACCGGTGAAGAACCCCCGTTGCTCTAACAAAGTGAGTATCACATTGGTTATTTAAAAGTTGCCCGTCCTAATACGGGGAGGGACTATTGCACTTGCATATCCTTCATTGGGTAAAACCCGGTGTGGAGCCGCTCTTGGTGGAGGTGGGGGTGGAATGGGCACATTTTCATGAGGCACTCGGCCTATTCTATTGGCTTGAGGTTCAAGAGGAACCTCATCCACTTGGTCATTCTCAATGTCCACATCCCCAAATACAATATTCTGAGCTTATTGTTTGCCATGGTTGTACCTACGATTTCTCAAACAAGTTAGTAACATGGAAGGAAAAGAAGATACTCCAAAACTCTCCGGCAACAACGCCGAAAATTGATTGTGTCCAATTGCACACCTTAATAGAGATATGAAACGGTCATTTGCAATAATAAAACTCAACTAAGAGTCGGGGTCGAATCCACAGGGAGCTAAGATGGGAGTTAGGGGTATATATTTTAATGCGCGTGATTGAATTATCTTGAGTTGCACTTCCACAAAAAGGTTTTTTTCTATTTCTATTGCACTAAATATTGCAGAATAAAGAAAGAAGACTAGGATAATTATTTTTGAGATTTTTCAAATTGATAAAAAGCCTAGGGCTGTGACCATTACCTAGGTGTTTGCCTAATAGGTTAAAGACCTTAATGCTTGTTTTGTTGATTGGGGTGTATTATAGCTATCAACTCTAAAATACCCGCTCAATACCTCTCGGTCAGAGAGTGCTTTTGCCCAATTTGACTTTCTTAAGATAAAATGGGTATCACACAAAACAATTGATAAAAGCTCAAGTCAGGTTATTACTATCTCTAGGTTGAACCCTTTAATTGGGTAAATCAATCTGTCAATTGACCCAGTTCCTTGTTAGCCAAGTTATCCTAAACTAGGTCTCTCTTTGTCAAGAAGGTAGTAAGTCAAATAGGCATGAACTAATGTTCGCAACCATTAATTCCCCAAGTTAAAGCATGAACTAACTAAATAATAAATACCTAACCATAAACAAACACTAAATTAGATACCCATAAGGTATACACACTAGGGTTGGGTCACAACCCAAGTAATAGCTACTCCTACTTGGGTTTGAAGAAAAATAAGAAGAAGGACTAATTAAACTCATAATATAAGCTAAAAATGATAAAATCTATTGTAAAATACACCAAATTGAAGTAAACTTCCAAAAGTGGCAAAAAAAAATGGCTACAGTAATTGTTGATGTTCAAACTTGACCTAATTTTGTGAAACTCTTCTATTTATACAAGGATGAAAATCTCGGATAAAAATACCTCCCGGGAGGTTCTGCGTTCCATGTGCGGTCCGCAAACTTCTTCATCTGGAGGATCTGGGATTCTGCGGCCGCACAATTTTGGACTGCGGCCGCCGAGGCAACATTTATGCTGTTCGTAGATTTAGAACTGTGGCCGCAAGTCACTCTTTTGCGGTCTGCAATAGTATGATTGTGACTGCAAGATAATCTTTTGAGGCCGCACAAATCTTATGTGGTCCGTAATTCACTGAAGCTCTAGACTTGGTATCTCTCTGATCTTGACCTTTTCCCCATCTTTTGCAGCCACACAATTCATGTGCTGTCCGCAATTTGCACAATTGTCTGCAGACTTATTCTTCTTTGGTTGCGGCCGCAGATGGAATTTTGCGGACTGCACATTGCATGCTTCTGTGCCTTTTATTGCCTTGTGCTTAGACTACTCCTTTTTCAGCCGGATTTCATCTCGGGAGTCCAACTTCCACCATTTATGCAATTTTGCACATTTCACTAGTTTTGCGAACACAATTCAATGATTTTAGACTAAAACAAAAGCTAAAAGACGCTAATAAGTCGTCAAAATTCCCACTTATCAAAAATCACGAAACTCATCTGTATGTGGAGTAACATAGGAGGACTCACCCCGATAAGCAGAACCATAACAAAATACGAATGATGCTCATTTATAACAAATCGAAACCATACTCGTATAACATTATTTGGTTCAGCGGCCTCAGCCTTACCATAGAAATACATTAACAGGCTGGGCCTCCCCCTCTTAGGCGTCCTCTACTTTCTTAACCTGCACCCCAAGCTAGCGGTGCCGGGATATCAGCAACTGGAGCAGAACTCATAGCCTGAATACCCTACTGTGACACATCTATATGGAGTTTGGGACAGTCTCTCACCATGTGGTTGGTATCTCCACACTCAAAGCAACCTCTCTGCTGATGTGGCTATGGAAGCTGTCCTGTATGGGTACCCTGAGATCCATGGGTACTTGAAACACCATGAGAAGCCTGAAGTGAAAATTGAACTGGCTGACTCACAAAACCTTTACCATGCTGTACCCTGCCTCCAAAATAGGGACCAGTAGATCTCTCCGGTCTACGAGGCCTCTTAGCCTCCCTGTCCTCTCTCTCTAGACCTCGCATGACTTCCAGTCGGTGGGCAATCTCTACTACCTGCTGAAACGGAACATCCAACTCCCGAGCCATGGTGAATCAAATATCATGACAGACTCCCCCAATGAACCTGCGGACTCACTCTCTAACTGTAGAAACCAAAATAGGTGCATGTCTTGACAATTCCTTGAATATAACGGCATACTCTAACACTGTCATAATGCCCTGGCGCAACTGCTCAAACTCCACGCACCATTCATCCCGAAGGGTCTGGGGAACAAACTCTTTCAAGAACACCTCTGAAAACTGAACCCATGAAAGTGATGTTGCATTGGCGACACTACCCAACTCATACGCTCGCCACTACTGATATGCTGCTTCCTTAAGCTGGACCGTAGTAAAAGCAACCCCACTTATGTCCACAATACCCATAGTGTTGAGAATATGATAGCACTCCCTTCGGAACCCATGCGCACCCTCTGAAGCCAAACCGCTGAAAGTAGAAGGGTAATACTTCTTGAACCTTGCAAGTCTAAGATGTTCTTCCTCATATGCTGATGCCCTAACCACGTGCTGAACTGGAACAACAGGCTATGTCGGCATGACACCTAAAACCTAACCAATGTGGACTCGCTGCTTTGTAGTACGGGTGACGGGAGTCTGAGCACCTCCTCCGATCTGTGAAGTAGCTGGTGCAACCAGAATCAACCCCGCCTGAGCCAATGTATTAAACATGCTCAGTAGCTGTGCTAAAGTCTCCTGAAGTCTTGGGTCACAACATGCGCCTTCGGCACCTGTCCCCTAACAGGAGCTACTAGCGGCTCCTCAACATCTGCTCTGACAAGCGGTCTAGCTGTAGCACGTGCTCTTCCTCGACCTTCGCCTCTGCCTCTGCCTCTGCCCCGGCCTCTAGCAACACCGGCTCTGGGGGCAGCGTTGTCGGCAACTGCAGCTCGTGTCCTCACCATTTGTGAGAGAATAGAATGAAAAAGGTTCAAATTATGAGATCAATTAACTTGCACGATAGGAATGAAAGAAGTGAAACTGTCCTAATAGTTTCGTAGCCTCTCGAAGATAAGTACAGACGTCTCCGTACTGATCTACAAGACTCTACTAAACTCGCTTATGACTCGTAGCACCTATGAACCTAGAGCTTTGATACCAACATGTCACGACCCTAGTTTTCCTCCGTATGATATCGTGATTGTACCTAGTCTCTAAGACTAGGTAAGTCTAACAATCACTAAATAAATAGAAGAATTCAGCCATCGAATGACAAATACGAGATAAAAAATCTTATACAAAATTATAATTCCCAAAATCGGTAGCACAATTCATAAGCTCTACTGAGTTTACTAGAAAAATCCCTAAATAAAACTGTCCGGAATGGAAATGAAACGGTACAAGTACAATATTAGAAGGTGATTCCGAGGCCTACGAGCGCGACGACAAGTTTACCTTGAGTCTCCATAGCTCGACCAGCCAGCTAATAATCAACAACAACTGTGGCATCTGGATCTGCACAATAATGTGCAGAAGCGTAGTATGAGTACACCACAGCGGTACCCAGTAAGTATCAAGACTAACCTCGGTGGAGACTGACGAGGGACAGTCAAGACACCTACCGGACTAAACAACCTGAACAAGTGTGAAGGTAAACTAACAGAGAAAAACAATATTAATACACAACTAAGCAAATCTTGCAACGAGACACCAATAACAACAATATTTAACAGGACGTAGTCAAGTAATAATATCGTAGAGTAAGCTGGACACAGTCTAAGTCCGGTGAAATCAAAATAAAGGAA
Source organism: Nicotiana obtusifolia (assembly GCA_002018475.1). Lineage (NCBI taxonomy): Eukaryota > Viridiplantae > Streptophyta > Magnoliopsida > Solanales > Solanaceae > Nicotiana > Nicotiana obtusifolia. The sequence goes on from MCJB01012296.1 coordinate 65,746, forward strand.
AAAGAAGCAATAACTCAAAAAGAACAATCGCTATCACACCAGATTTGTTCAAGCATTTCCACGAGGTACTGAACCTCATAATCGCAGCTCACGGTTCCCAATTCTTGAACCCTAAACACTTGGCATCTTGTGCCCACATTATAACTCGTATCTGCACGGACGACTCACATGCCAATAGAACATTCCTCACATAGAAGGCAAGTAGACAAGAGTACGTATAATGGTTAATGACGTCAGGATTCACCTTTTGAAAATGATATGGGAAATTTAACTATGTGTATGCTTGTGAAAGTGTTCTACCACAATTCCAGTCAACAAATAGGAGTAGAGACAATGAATGACACATAAGAAACGATCATCACGAATCTACAGTGTAATAAAAGCAGCAATGAAGTTTGCATCACGGAGGAAAAAATTAGTAGTATGCTAAGGAAACAACAATCAAAGACCCATGCACAAAAAAAAAGAAGGGGGATGACAACAAGAGCCCTCCCGAGGTACCGCCTCGTAGTCTCAAATCGTAAAATGAATCACAACTTTCCTTATATTACCGCGGGAGCCTTTATATTTAGTTTGAAAATCATTTTCCCGAAATAGAATCTCCTGCTTTAGCCCACCTTACCACACTGCATGGCCTCTAGTAGTTCCCCTACTAGCCACACGTTTCAAGCCCACCTTATCTCACCGCATGCATTTCAACACCCAGACCTTATACCACCGCATGCGTATCAATAATAACAATAGCACGACAGAAACTTCGTGCAACACAATAACAACAACAAGGCAGAAACCTCGTGCAAACACAATAACAACCACACGGCAGAAACCTCATGCAAACACAGTAACAACCACACGACAGAAACCTCGTGCAAACACAATATTAACCGCACAGAAAAAACCTTGTGCAAACACAATAATAACCGCACGACAGAAACTTCATGCAAACAACATAACAATTCTCTCAACAGAACATGTATGCCAACAACATAACAACACAAATAAATGGCTTTCACAATATGTGCCCACATGCCACAATATTTCCTCAAAATAGTTTATATGTCACAACCACTCATAGCCCTCGGCTCAACAACACTCAATACAACAGCAACAACGACACTAACACGAGAATACGACTATTTAAATTAACTCAGCAACTTTAGAATACGAAGAAAACGGAAGAACGAACTCACAAAGAAAGACACAACAGGAAATAATGGTACAACATAGCAATAGCTCAACATGGAAGAGATAATGTATACTAATGATTTCACAAAAGTATAATTCAACGGTAAGAGGGATAACATGATTCAATGATTCCAAATAAGGATAAGTCAACAATGATAAGGGATAACCAAACTTCATTTAGGGTTGAGCAATTACAAAAGAGATACAACAAATTCAATTAAGGATAAAAAAAATTATAGAAAAAGATAATAATAACTTCAACTAGTGATAGGAAATTACGGAAAAAAATATTAATAACTTCTATCAAGGATAAACAATTACGGAAAGGATAGCATGGTAATAAAAGAGGCAACAATTTCAGTTAAGGGACATAAGAGTTTAATCGGCAATAAGGGTAAAACATGAACAAATAAATTCCAAATAAGACACGTAAGGGTAAATTCAGTAAATTAGGAATTTACATAACAAAACAACTTCATATTTAATAGATATAAGAACCTAAGAGCCCTAAACGGTCAAATTTCCATAAATAAGCCCGAGCACATACTTGTCACCCGAGTACATGGCCTTCACATGACACAATTAATACCAAATAATCAAATCTTAAGGGGTAGTTCCCCCACACAAAATTAGGCAAGATACTTACCTCAAAAGAGCTAGACAGATACTCTAAAATGACCTCCTCGAGTGAAACACCCTCCGAACGGCTCAAATCTAGCAAAATTTACTCCAAATCATAAATAAAACTTATATGAACAATTCCGGATAATAAAGCTTCAATCTTTAACAAAAACTAAAAAGTCAACCCAAAAGTCAAACCCCGGGCCCGCACCTCGGAACTCGATAAAATTCACGAAACCCGAACACCCATTCCGATACGATTTCAACCATACCAAAATTATCAATTTCCAATAACAAATCGTCCTCCAAATCTCCATTTTTCGTTTTGAAAGATTTTTACAAATTTTTCCCAAATTTCCAACTTAATTCACTAATTAAATGATGAAAATAACAACGGATTCATAAATTATAATAAGATTCGGGTAAAGAACACTTGCCTTATTTAATTGCTTGAAAAACCCACGAAAAATCTCCTAAAGCCGAGGTCTAGAACTCCAAAAATGAAAAAATCCTCAAACCCTCGAAATATATGTTCCGCTGCCCAGGCATTCCTCTTACACAATCTCGAAACACACCTAGCGATCGCGGAATACAAAAATCACTGCTCAAGGAAAGAGCTACGCGTTCGCAGAAAACACCTCGCGAACGCGATGAACAGATTGGCCAACCTTCACGAACGCATACCAAATAGTGCGAACGCGATGAGTAACATTCCACCAGTCTCCAATTCCCTTATGCGAACGAGGAACACTCCACGCGAGTACGAACAACAACCAGCTGAACCTTCGCGAACGCATGCCCGCTGTTGCGTCCGCAATGAGCAAAAATGCTGAGTTTCCCAGAATCACTTCGTGATCACAGCTTCATCTTTGCGATCGCGAAGAGGAACAACAACACCAGAAAGCAGCAACTCAAAAGCATGAAGAAATGGCCCGTAGCCCATCAGAAACACACCCGAGGCCCTTTGGGACCTCAACCAAATACAACAACACCTCCTAAAACACGATACGAACTTAGTCGAGGTCTCAAATCCCATCAAACAACGTCGAAACTACAAATCACACCTCGAATCGAACTCATGAATTTTCAAATTTTCCAACATCCAAAACTCGCGCCGAAACTTATCAAATCAACCCGGAATGACGTTAAATTTTTTTGCATGCAAGATCCAAATGACATAACAGAGCTAATACAACTCTCAAAATTTCATTTCGACCCAGATATCACCGTAGTCAACTCTCGATCAAACCTATCAACCTTCCAAAATTTTAACTTTTCAATTTTTGCCGAAATGCTTCAAATTACCCTACAGGCCTCCAAATCCAAATTTGGACGCACGCCTAAGTTCAAAATTACCATACGAAGCTATTAAATCATCAAAATGCCATTTTGGAGTCGTCTACAGAAAAGTCAAAACTTCGGTCAACTCTTATCATATAAGCTTCTACAACAGGAATCCTTCTTCCAAATTGATCCCGAATCATTCGAATACTGAACTCAGCCATACACGCAAGTCATAACACATAATATGAAGCTGCTCGAGACTTTATGACGCCAAACGGGACGTTAATTCTCAAAACAACCGGCCCGGTCATTACATGACTGATATTGAATATATTGGTGGTAAAAAAAAAAAGAGTAAGGGTATTGAAATAGATCTGAGGGAAAATGGAGAATAAAGAGTAGTTGGAGCTCCTTCACCCACTCTTGTTGGTTTGACTGAAGAAGCTGGAGCAATGATTGTATGAATTAAAGAGATTAGTGATAATGAGGAGATTATAGTTCAAAGTGTGGGGATAGAATCACAAGACATAGGTGATGGTTTTAGTGATAGAAGTGCAGCAGTGGGGCTGGTTAGGTTAAGGAAACGGTTTCATGAACCAATTCTTTCTCTTGCTAAAATAGACTAGAGTCCTGATTTACTGCAAATTGTGTTAGATAGTTACAATCAAAAGAAGAAGAGCAAAGTTGGAAAGACTGCAGGAAAGGGCATGGGTGGCACTAAGAGAAAGAATGCTCCTTCTATTCCTATAGCAACTCCTCCCACAAGAGGAAGAAATACAAGGAGAAGCAGAGTGAGGCCAATGTAAAAAGGCCTTTAGCTGAGAGTGCCAATAAAGTCGCTTCGAAAGGAAAGAAAAAGGCTGGTAAGTCAAGTGGAGTAGTCCATATTGAGGAGATAAACCTGGTTCTTGAAGATGAATATGAGAATGTGGAAGTACCCACACCTAGTGCCAAAAAAGAGAAAGACTTCTCAAAAGAATTCTTGAGAGACAAAGGCTAAGGCTGAGGGCTCAATTGTGTTTAAAAGAACTGGGTTTGCCAAAAGGAGCAAGGAGGCTCAAATAGTGGAAGAAAATGGCTAAGGATGCTGAGATTGAAAGGCTGGAAAAATGATTGACTGAAGTAGAGGCTGGGAAATACTCTCTCAAGTGTGAGCTTGCTAAGTAAAAGGAGAAGAATGATGGTATTCTTCAAGATACGCTGAAGCTGCTTCAATCCAGGAACCAAGAACCTGGTCCTCCTAGTCTTAAACCCTTCCTAGTCCAATTGTAACTAGTGACCCAAGTGGGATTTCTCTGTTTTTTTGCTCATGTTTCTATGTTTTTATTTTTTCTTATGCCTTATGGTAGGATCTTATCAATTAATGAAATTTACTGCTTGCTCTAATTGTTAGTTGATATTTCTTAGATGACTAATATCCTTTGATTGATAAGAGAAAATTGAATCCATGATTGCATTTGAAGTAACCTCAATAGCCATGAGTAAGATCTACTAAAATCTGGTTACTTAACTTAATTATGCAACTTTCGATGATACCAAAAGGGGTAAGATAGGTTGTGCTTTTGCTTTGGATTGTGATGTTTATAACCTAATGAACCTGGTCCTTGATGATTTGTGACTTTAAATGGAAAATGTTCTAACATTGTGTTTGATGTTGAGCTGAGCTAAAACAGGTTCCATGCTTTTGAAAAGCACAGAGTTTGTCATCATCAAAAATGGGGAATTTGTTGACCTGAGCAGTTTTTGTTTTGATGATTGACAAAGGAACACCTGTATGAACCAGGTCCATGGATAGTATACACATGTGACAGACAGGCATGCGCATGAAAGGGATACGTATGAGTGATTATTTCTGATAATCCTTGAACGAAAAGGTTGCATACTTGTTACGAGCAGGACTCCTTGATTGAAGAGAACTTTATCCAAGATAAGGAAATAGTTAGAAGTTGAAATTGACTAGAACTCTTCCACCAAGGAAGAATAAAGCATTAGAACTCTAGTTAATCTTTATTTACTAACTCTATATATATCAGTTGTGTTCTCTTTTACAGGTGACACACAATTAATGAAGTTAAGTATGAATTGAGAGCAAAATAACAATGCGTTTTGTGAGCAATTCCTGTGAGATTTAAGAGTGCGATCCTGCAGTTACACGAACCAGATTGAAGAACCAGCTCCATAAAGAGTTCTATCTGTCTTTCTTTATTTCTAGTTCAAAGTGTAGTAGGCGTTTTGAGTTGTACCTTTCAGTTTTCTTAGAAGCAAATTGTACTAGGTACCTGAGTTGTATAAGTTAGAGTTAACATGAAGTAGTCGTAACAGCCTGTGGCGTGTTGTTGCTATAAGGGTTAGAGTTAATCCTTATGTTTGCAATAGGTTGTAAACTCTAGTTGTATTGTTCAAGTTAGAGTTAACTTGAAGTAGTCGCAACAGCCTGTGGCTGGTTGCTACAAGGGTTAGAGGTAATCCTTAGGTTTGCAAGAGTTTGTAAACTTTGTTGTTAGCTCAGAGTTATAGTGAAGTATTTAGGGAAAATCCTACTGGGAAGTAGGTTGTGGCTTTTTTCACCTTTTGAGCCGGGTGTTTTCCACGTAAAAATCCTTGTATTCTTTATTTTCTGCATTATTTATTCCGCAACTGTAGCGTAAGAACGAATAGAAGAACCAGGTCCTTCGATAATCCAATGCACGCGAACATTGGGTACCACATAAATTACCACTCCACCCCTCTTATGTGGAATTGAAGTATAAAAATATTTAAAAGGTATGTAAAAATATCGCAGTCAAATAATAACTCGTTTAACTCTCGAAATTCACTACATCATTCTTTTTGGGACGAAGGGAGTACTTAATTACAATAATAAACATTTTGAAAAGAATTATTTTGTTTATGTATATACTTAAATCCTTATTTAATTACGGTTTTAAGTTAGCGTGTCTTTATTTGGTTACTTCTTCAAGTTTTGACAATATTTGAGGAAGTATGCTTCCTAGTTTTAAGGGCATGACAATTTAATAAATTATAACTCAACTTGCCTATCTATAGTTGGCTCTAAAACAATACATGAGTTGAATTTGCAATTTCCTTGAGAAAAAGTCGAACACGGTTTGCTTTGTAGCCGAAGGAAAGTAGGAAACTCTTTCCTTCTATTAGTCGCATCATATATATGATCAAATGCCACACTTTTCAACATCAAATAACGTTTTTTCAGGAGTGGTTTAAATGAGCGTAATCTTTTTTTTTAAGACTATACTTTTCAAGTGTTGTTTTAGATGCTACACTTAAAAAATGTGGCCTATCCGATACAAAGGCCATGTTTTGTATTACCTCATATGGCAACGCTTTTCATGCCTATATTACACTTTTAAAGTGTGGCCTCTGTTACCTTATAAGCCACACTTTTAAAGCGTGGCTGCTAGAGCAACACCTGTAAAGCGTAGCTTATCTGCCACTTTACAATCAATAGGCCACACACTTGACAGTCCATATGGCATACTTTTGAAGCGTGCTCTAAGTTATAAATACTTTTTGAAATAATTTGTACAAGCCATAATTTTGGCGGTTGATGCTCAAATTTATTTCAAGAATATACATTATTATCCCATTTTAATGATCTAAAGCACTAAAGTAGCTCGTAAATAACATATTAACTAAACTTACAAGAGACTTCAAAAAAGACATATCTTACATAATAAGCGTACTAATAACACAATGTTTCAAGATGTGCATTAGTAATGAACTCTAAAAAAAAGAATGTATTCATATAGTATCATGAGGGCATGAATAATAAACATCACAATTGTTTAAAAAGTCTTCAATTCACTTCAGAATTGTAATCGTCATTTCAGTTGCATCATCCGTATTTTCCTACGCAATCAAAATAAAATTAACAATTAAAAAGAATATAAGTATACAATATCATATTGGAATCTGTAATATTAACCATATTTAGTGTATTACGCTGAATCAACAATATGGCTCCCATCTGGAAATTCAGATGATTAATCCTGGTTAGAAAAGAGCTTTTATGCAATATGGTATAAAGTTGCTTGTTAATTCAAAGTTACAAGTTACATACAAGTTTGTAAAATAATACTGTATTGAATATGAAGAACTCATTTAAACAAATTTCTGAAAATAGGTATGAATACAGTAACTAAGTCAACTAAAAACTCAAGCACATAAAAGAAGTATAAAAATGAAAATAGTAAGAAAAGTTCACAACTGATATGCAAGTTCTTAAAACAGTGTTAAATGATAACACATTTAAACACACATTTCCGAAAAATAGGTATGATAACGGTAACTGACGCAATTGGAGCAGTTACTAGCTTTGGTATAAAAATGTTAACACAAGCAGAACTTTGAAAGAAAAGGCCAGGCAACGATAGGTCAAGAACCACTATGAAAATCTCATGACATATGCCAACAAAGACTTAACACATGCAAGGGAAGTGTAATTGGAATTATAGTGCCCAAAAGGTTGAAATAACTAGAATTATTCTGCATTCACATCACGTACACTTTACATTCTAGAACAAAGTAAAAGTGAAACAGTAATAAAGCAGTAAGCAGTCAACTTTCTTTCCAATCCCAAAGAAAAGTACACAATGTCCCGCTAAGGATGTAAATGTCTAAATGAGAGTGTCTTTGCATAATCTATTTGAGTTGGATAAAGTCTTCCACCACTTGTTGAGTTCAAAAATATTTGCATATAGTTTGTGAGTTGGATAACAAGTTTCAGAATGGAACAATAACCTCTTTCTTTTTTCTATTTTTTTTTTAATTTTTTTTTTATAATTATGGTGTCCGGACCAACTTACACGCACCTCGATTAATTTCACAGGATACCTACCACATCCCACCAGCAATAAGTACAAGATAATTCTATCCACCGAGATTTGGATTGATAGAAAGAAATCACCTAGTGTTTTTACCTCCACCGATATTTGAACCTGAAATCTCATGATTTTCACCTACGGCATTAACCACTATATCACACCCCGAGTTTTTGAAACACTAACCTATCTTCCTTGTTCAAATAGTGTTAAAATTCTCCGGCGCCTAATCACAAGAAAAAGACTTCATTCAAGAAAAGGAAAAAATTAAAACAAAAAAAGGGAAGGTAGCACATTGGTTGATCAAGCATCCGAGCAAGTGAAATGAAGGTCTGCAAGAAAAGAATAGGAACAATTATATTCCTACATGTTCTATTATCACATTCCCTTGAGATCTTACTGCGGATTTGGCTTGAGTTTAATTTTTTTCAATTAAGAATCATATAGGAATTTCTAAAAGTTTTGCATACTGAGATTTTTGTATAGGTACCCCATGGATAATAATGTATGAACAAAGGAGGGGAAAAGGCAAAACAACTTAAGATTCTAGTTCTCTTAGAAAGGGGAATGGATCATTTTCCCGATTATTCAGATTTTCACGGATTTGAAACAACTCTCTATTCAAGTACTCTTTCTTCTACTCGAGCCTTGGCAGAGCCTAAACATAACGGTCAAATGAAGAATATATACTTGTGAAGTTAGCAGTAATCAATCATTGTACAAATTTCCATTGTTTCAAACCCAAATAGTAATACAACTCTATGCTACCTTAACATGTTTGCTCCCAAGATACTCAGAGAATAACTTCAAAACAATCAAAATTTACTTTTTCACAAATCACACCATAAGTTGACCAAAGAAATGTTGAAGATTGTGGCTTCTCATAGCCCGTGCACTACTTGCATCAAGAAGGTAGGATAGATTCGACACACCTTGCTATATCCTAAATATTCAGTCCGAGGTTGGTTGCACTAATACATTAACAAGATGCCACAATTGTTCCAGTTCCTACACTTCTTCCTTCATGTCTTGCATTTCTTTCTTCAAAGAAAATAACTAAATCTAAGCAAGAGTTTGTTTCATAACATCAAGTGTAAAAATATGAATTCAGAAAAAGTTTATGATCGTTTGGGCAACAACAACATTAATTAAGCAAAGAGCTAATGAAAGAAAAAGTTAATAATAATTTGAGCAGCAATAACATTAATTAAGCAAAGAGCTAATATGAATTAAAATAATCCTAACGAAGAAATCAAATAATAAATTGAACAAGACTAAAGAAAGTAAAAAAATTAGCTGCTAAAAACTTAAAACGACAGATATATCGCATTCATATGCAATCTCAAGATATAACATGTATATGGTAAATTAAGAAGCAACACTTAGAGAACAATCGGTACCAACATGTTTGCCCTGTGGAAAGAGGCGCCTCCTGACGAGGCCAATGTGCATTGGAATTTTTTGTTAGTACTCTGTCAAATTTTAGTATAGTTTAAAATATCGTCCCATAGAGACTGGATAATCTATGCTACAGACTTGTAATATTTTAACTACTATTTGAGAGAATCAAATTGATAAAAAAAAGTGAGTGAGGTTTAAAACTTGCTAATTACTTAAACAAAACAAACAACTTTTGAAAGATTTATAATTTTTAAAAAAAGTTGGGAATCATTGAATTCACTTGATAATATTATTATAATAAAATCTCAATTTCTACATTTATTTCTTTAAAGAATAATTGCTTATTTCTAATACAATTATATTTTGCTCACTAAGAAATAACCAATTAATAACACCCAGTGAAAATTATGTTAATTAATCAACACAAAACTAGTGATGTTTAAACTGAAATATTTTTCTTGTTTGAATTGTGCTAAAAGAAAGTAAAAACTTCGTGAGAATATTTTTACTAAGAATCAATAATATTGCCTACAACAATTCCTCCGTGAGAATTAAAACTGAGGCAAACAAGATTACTGACTTGAAATAATAGTTTACTGAAAAATTATGTTCACTCGACTATTTTATTCATCAGTTATTATATTTTAATTTTCTCCGCGAGAATTACAAAATTAATATATGAATAACTTAGAGATAAAATATATAGACGTGATAATAGAGTAACTAAAAACCATCATTTCAGCACAGTATGAAATGTAAATAAAAAGTTTCAAGCCAAGAATATATAAAACTGAGATAGTATTATAAAATATATCAAGCTTCATCAACTATCCCAACGAAAAGAGATTAATCCATTATGGAGTAAGAAAAGCTAAAAAAGATATTTAGAAGATTAGAAATATTTAAAAGACTAAGAAAATATTTTTACTACAAAGAAAGATGACCAAGACTAGTTCTTGTCTTACAAAAGACTGGATGTCCTTATACAAAGAGAGCTTGCTATTTTGTGACGACCCGACTTGTCGTTTTGCGATTTTACATGCCGTCTAGTGACTTAAGGTCCCGAGTAACTTCGTAATATGTATTATGACTCGTGGGTGTGGTTGAGTTTGGTTTTCGGAAGATTCAGAATTTAATTAGAAGAACAATCCTTATTTTTGAAGCTTAAATGAAAAGAGTTAATCGGAGTTTGACTTTTGAGGAAACGACTTCGGAATGAGATTTTGATGGTGTTAATAGCTTCCTATGGTGATTATGGACTTAGGCGTATGTCCGGGTTTGGATTTGGAAGTCCGTAGGACAATTCGACGCATTATGGCAAAAGTTAGAAAGTGAAAGATTTTTAGAAAGTTTGACCAGGAGTTGACTTTATTGATATCGGGGTCGAAATTCGAGTCCGCAAATTGGAACAATTCCATTATATCATTTTTGACTTGTGTGCAAAATTTCAAGTCAGGATTAATTTGATATGTTTCGGCACAAGTTATAGAATTTGGAAATTTCATAAACTCATAAATTTGATTCGATGCGCGATTCGTAGTTTCGGTATTGTTTGATGTGATTTGAGGCCTCGACTAAGTTCGTATTGTGTTTTAGGACTTGCTGCTATATTTGGTTAAGGTCGAGGGCCTTAGGTGTGTTTTGGGTGTTATCGGATTATTTTTGGCTACTTCGGATGCTGGTTTTCAAATGTCTGGTGTTGTTCTTTGCGTTCGCGAGGTTCCTCACGCGTTTGCGAAGAAGGATTTGGCTTCTGGGATTTTGTTCTTCACGTTCGCGAAGAGACTCTCACGTTTGCGAAGAAGGAATTCCTGCTGTCCATCACTCGACTTCGGAAGCTTATATCTTGCAATCTATAAGGAATTTGGAGATGATCGCCCTTTGTGTCTAGTTTTCCAAAATGCAAACCTTTTGGTATTTGGAGTTGTGTACAAAAAGTTATGGTGGATACACTACAAGCTGTCCTGAAAGAGTTTAAAAATCACGAAGAAGAAATTTCTGCTGCACAGGGCTGACTTTGGAAGCTTATATATCGAAATATATAAGGAATTGAGAGATGAGTAAAACATGAATGTTGTAGCTCTTGATGTCTTGTTTTAAATAAATTAAACCATTTGTCATTTGGGTTCATACAAAAAGTTATAACCATTATACTAGAGGCTGTCTGAGAAGAGTTTGAAAATGGCTGTGGAAGAATTTGTTCATCGCGAATGCGAGGGGAGGGTGGCCATAGGAGCGATAAAGGTGGCTACTGATATTGCCAGGGCGGAGGGATAAGGGAGGCTATTATAGGAATGATAAGGGTGGCTATTGTTAGGGATGATATGTGATGATGTAGGGTTATTGTGTTGGTAATTTTTATGTGATGATGTGGGGTTATTGCGGATAGTAATTTTCATGTGATTTTGTGATTTTTCTTGTGTTTATTCTTATATCTTGTGCAACTTGTCTTGTTGTTTCGGTAAACTTGATAATAGTCTGATCTATATTGAAATCGCGAGCCTGTGGCTATTGGCGGGCAGATTATGTTATATGGTATCCGTATGTTATATGGGATCAGGTTGCACGTTGTAACATATATGAAATGTGGGCACGAGGTGCTAGGAAAAATATGATTATTTTTATTATTGGCATGTGAGTTGTCCATGCAGTTTTGATAGAAATATGGGCACGAGGTGCCGTGGAAACATGAAAGTGGGCTGGGACCCGTGTTACAAAAATATGAAAGTGGCTGAGACACGTATTTTATGATTATGAAATGAGGTGTCACAGAGTGACTTTTGTTTAAAAAAAATATATTCGAAAGACATTTATTTGAAAGAAGTATATTCGAAAGATATTTATTTGAAAGAAATATATTCGAAAGACATTTATTTGAAAGAAGTATATTCGAAAAATATTTATTTGAAAGAATTTTATATTCGAAAGATATTTATTTGAAAGAAATATATTCAGAAGGTATTTATTCGAAAGAATTATATGTGAAAGATTTATATTTGAAGGACTTGTTTAATTGGTTGTACTTGTGTTCCTTATTCGTTTGAGTAATAATTATGGTGTTCTTATAGTTTTGCTGTTTATATCACTGGTTGATTTTGGTTGCTATCACTGCTAGTTTTTTTCCAGTACTATTGTATACTGCTATATTGCTCAGGTTATTTGACTAGTGAGTGTCTTGAATGTACTTCGTCACCAGCCTACCGAGGTTAGTCTTGATACTTACTGGGTACCGACTATGATGTGCTCATACTACACTTATGTACATTTTGTGCAGAGCTAGGTATTGGAGTTATCGGATTCGGACATAGGTTAGAGTGTGATTGCAAGGATTTAAGGTAGAGCTGCTTGGCCGTTGCAGCCCCTTGGAGTCTTTCCATTTTTATTGTACTGTCAACTCTTATCCAAACAATATTGTATACTCGATCCTTGAGATCATTGCATGTATTTAGTTAGAGTTCGTGACTCAGTATTACCAGTCTTGGAAGGTTGTTATATTTGTTTTCGCTTTTGGTTTCGACACTTGTATTAAATTATATGTTTAATAGAAATGGCTCGAAATGAAATAGAAATCAGCTTACGTAGTCTTAGAGACTAAGTGCCATCACGACGCCTATGGTGGGATTTTGGGTCGTGACATATTTATAGGAAAAGTAAGTAGCTTTTGTCATGTTCCACTTTTATGAATGTGAAATCCATGTATGCGAAGTGACCTTTGTGTACGTAGATTCATATATGCAACTATGACACTTGTGCTTCACTCTTGACTTCATGAGTTAGTCTTGCAAATGTAGGTTCCATGTTTGCGAATGTGACCTTTGCAAATATAGATTCCACATATGCATCTATGACTCTTTTGCTTCCATTCTTGACTTCATGAGTTAGTCTTGCAAATATAGGTTCCAAGTATGAGAATGTGACCTTTGCAAATATAGATTCCACACATTCATCTATGACTCTTTTGCTTCCATTCTTGACTACATGGGTTAGACTTGCAAATGTTAGTTTTATGTATGCCAATGTGACCTTGCGTATATAGATTCCACATATGCAACTATGCTCCTTTTCATCTCGAATTATCTCTATCCATAACCCCATATGTATATTCCACATTTGCGAATATGAAGAAGATGTGTGCAACTATGGCTTTGCTTCATTCTCTTGTCTTTTAGCGTCTTTCCTTCTTTTTCATAATTTTTCTTCCTACAAGATTTGTTAGAAAATATGCGAGGATAGGATATCATTACTCATATTTTATTTTAAAAATTTATTTTTTACATATGAAATTACATGAATAATTTATATTCGTCAAATACTCCCATACTTGAACTTTTGCTCGTCCTCGAGGAAAAAGAATACTTTAAAAATATATCTTCCAAAATCTATAGATAGAAAATTTATACAAAATGAATATCTTCTAATATGGTAAATGCAATTAACCTTTTTAAATTCACCAAATCATTTATCTTATTTCTGAATTCTGCTTTGATCAACAAGAACTTGCAATCTTCTTCTCTTGAATCTTTCAAAATTGATATATTTATGATCACTTATTTAGTTAGTATCATACTTTTGTCCATAGGCTTGCTCCTCATGTTTTTCTCCACTAATATAGATTCAACACCGATTTCTAGAATCTTTCTAGAATTTTTCTTGGCTTGTAATATCAAGCTTCAGGCTGGTAGGATAAAGATATTTTTAGAGTGACTATTTTTTTTTCCCAGCTTGGAGCAAACATTTCTTAGTGCTCGATATTTCCTCCCTTTGGTAACACTTTTTTGATTTTTTTTGTTTTGTAATTTCAAACACCTTATATTCACATAATTCCTTTTTTTAACTTTTTTTTTTTCTTCTTCCATCCTTTTTAAAAAAAAATATATATACACCAATCTCTGCTCATTTATAGCTGGAAGATCTCATGACTATATACATATATATATATATATATATATATA
>MCJB01012296.1:80108-93644 GCA_002018475.1 Nicotiana obtusifolia
GTGTGTGTGTGTGTGTGTGTGTGTGTGTGTGATTAGAAATAAGAAGGCTAAAAAATGGCGAATCAAAGAAGGTCTAATTTCATTTTTCAAAACTCAGTGTCACCCGTTACTTCGCCTTGAGAAACATTTAGAGCAAGTTCTAGCCAAGTTTATTGATTCTACCTATTTTGCGATCATAATTATTCTCAATTCCAATGATTTTCTGAGATAAAGACGCTTGCTCCTGCCTTCACAAAATCAAAATCATAGATATAGAATTTATATGGTGAAGTTGAAAAGAATTAATTATTTAAAATATAAGAAAGAATTTATTTTATTAATTTAAAACCTACAAATAGGATAGAGGAGAGAAATATAATTATATATAAAGATATAAAGAAAATAGAACTTTATACAAACATATGTATCCATTAATTAGATACATATATAACATATATTAGAAATGCATCTCTCACGATACAATTTCTCCTATAGGTCGCCCAACGTTACCGTTAGGCAAGCCAACAGTGAACTAACCGTGTGATTAATTCTTTTAACATTTTAAAAATAGCTGATTTTTAATTAGTGCATAAATAGGAAATAAAAATTTAATAAGATGAGAGATAAATAATTTTAAGAGAAAACGAGATAAGTAAATATCCCAACAAAAAATATCATCATGTGTCTACTAGCATAATCTCCAAGACCTGGTGTCAGAAATGTATGAGCTACAAGTAGAATATACAAAATACTACACTACTGTCTGAAGTGAAATAGATAGAAAGTAAAAACAAAAGGAAGACTTCGTGTGCTGCAGAAAGGGCTCGGAAGGCAGCTCACCGCTAAGTCTCGAGGAAGTCAAGGATGGGCCCCAGATTTATAACCAGATGCACTTGCCTCAGGTCCTGCACGATTAGTGTAGAAGTGTAGCATGAGTACATAAATAACATGTACCCAGTAAGTATCTTGTCTAACCTCGAAGAAGTAGTGACAAGGGATCGACTTAGACACTTACTATGGGATAACAATAAAATACTGAAATTATAACTAAGCATGGACTATATAGATACGACAGAAAACTCAATAATAAGAAATAAATGAACAATTCTTTAATTAATAAAAAATCTCAAATTAATCCCCATCATTTAACGAATTAATCTCTCAAGCCAATGAAACAATATCAATTATAATTGGGCTCCAAGAATATTATGCAAGAATTATGCCGAGGTCATACGACCTAATCCAGCATACAAATATATAAACTGTGCACTGCCGAGGGTCGAACGGCATGAACCATAGGTGCATCTTTTCTTTTATCGAGTCGTTCGACCTGCTCCATAAGAAGAGAAAATACTTTATAAACAACCGATTCAAAGATTATTAAGAGGCTATTATTCAAAGAAACACTAATTCTCGTTAGCGGTCAAGTAACCCGTCCAAGATTCAAGTAAATAAAATTTGATCTTTTACAATTCTTTTATCAAGTTCCAATATGTTTTAAACAATTAAATTAGCAGGTAGGGTGCAAGCATCGCAGTATAACGTGATTTGGGTCCTAGACTATCCAGACATAAGCATACTTAGTAGCTACATACGGGCTCTCGTCTTCTCGTGCGTACGTAGCCCCCCCACAAATATAAACACATATTAAATCGATTCACCTATGGGGTTAATTCCCTCTTACAAGGTTAGAAAATAGACTTACCTCGTCTCAAAGCTTACTTTCCGGTCCATAATTGTGCTTTCAGCCCTCAACTTGGTGCCAAACGACTCGAAACTAGTCAAATGTTATATAAAAT
This sequence comes from Nicotiana obtusifolia, assembly GCA_002018475.1. Lineage (NCBI taxonomy): Eukaryota > Viridiplantae > Streptophyta > Magnoliopsida > Solanales > Solanaceae > Nicotiana > Nicotiana obtusifolia. Next base: position 81,887 of record MCJB01012296.1, read on the forward strand.
AGTCAATACATGTTCAAAAGTTCATATCTTAACTATTAAAGTGATTTTCCAACTCTAATTGAAGAATTCCTAAATTCACCCCCGTGCCCACGTGCCCGGATTTCAAATTTTTTTGAAGAAAGTTGTTACCCATAACCTCATGAACTCAAATATATGATTTTCACTATATTCCATAACTATTTTCGTGGTTAAATCCCATTTTTATCTAAAACCTAGGTTTTCCTCAAAAATCCCATAAATCCTACTATTTTTCATGTTAAACCTACTTATGATTCATGTATTTAGCTAAAGAATTGATATGGATCACTTATCTCTTGATGTTGATAGAACCCCTCCCAAAAATGCTCTCAAGATCGTCTAAAACCAAGTAAAAAATGAGGAAAATAAGGCTAAGCCCTGCAATAAAAGTTGTTGCACAGGTCGCAGGTGTCGCAATTGTTCACAAATGCGAAGGTCACAATTGCGAAAAAATCTTCGCAAATGTGAAGCTAAGCCCCCCCACTGTCAAGGTCGCAGGTGTGGCAATTGCAACACTTTGTCCGCAAATGCGAAGGTCTCAATTGCGACAAGATCTTCGCAAATGCGAGTCCTGCCTTGGCCAGGCTTCTTCGCAATTGCGAAACCTGTCTCGCAAATGCAAACAAAATCTCGCATTTGCGATACCTGAGACACCAGCAAAAAAAATAAGAAAACTGAAGTTTTCCTATCTATCCGAACGCGTCCGAAACTCACCCGAGCCCTCGGGCTTCGCACCAAACGTCCACACAAGTCTAAAAACATCATATGAACTTGCTCGCACGATTGAAATGCCATAATAACATCTAAAAGCACGAATTGGATGCCAAAATACATGAATCAAATCGTGAAAACTCAAAACTTCTAAAAACACATCCGCGCGTCCGATTCTTATCAAATCACGTCCGATTGACCTCAAATTTTGCAAACAAGTCCTAATGACATTACGGAACTACTCCAACTTTCAAAATCGGAATCCAAACCCGACATCAAAAGTTCACTCTCGGTCAAACTTCTCAAAAACCTTCAAATTTTCAACTTTAGCCAAATGACCCCGAAATGACCTACGGACCTTTAAATCCACATCCGGACGCGCTCCTAAGTTCAGAATCACTATACGGAGCTATTTCCAGGCTCAGAACCACTATACGGATCTATTCCCAGGCTCAGAATCCCAAACGGATGTCTATAATGTAAAAATCTACTTTAACCCAAACTTATGAAATTCACCTAAAATGCCAACTTTCAATATTAGGCGCCGAAACGTTCCCAGGTCATCCAAAACCCGATCCGATATCCGCCCAAGTCTGGAATCATCATACGAACCTATTGAAACCGTCAAATCCCGATTCCGAGGTTGTTTACTCAAAACGTTGACCGAAGTCAAACTTAGCCTTTTAAGACCAACCTAAGGAACCAAGTGTTCCGATTTCAAGCCGAACACTTTTAAATCCCGAATTAACCATCCCCACAAGTCATAAAACAGTACGAGCACATACGAGAAGTCTTATTTAGAGGGAACGGGATTCTAAAAAGCAAAACGATCGGTCGGGACGTTACAGCATCAGAATTTACCCCTTCACACGTGAACCATTTCATCCTCATGGATAAAACGTGTGATGAGATATATATAAGTATTACTTCAGAAAAGAAAAAATTAATACTTATATATATATATATATATATATATATATATATATATATATATATATATATATATATATATATATTTGGCTTTTAAATTTACAATTACATAAGAAAGCTTGAAAGAAACTGTAACCACACATATTCTATGTGTAATAGACTAACTAATTTAAGACCTTATCGGTCATTTGGTCATGGTTTAAATATAAACCAAAAATTACTTGAGCCAACATTCGACTTGAATCATTAAATGGTTAACCAACCAGTTACTTAGGCATATCGATCACCATGGAGTTGCTCCTGTGTTGGTTACTCTATTTTTTTAGAGGCCTTCATGAGATGCTCTGGTTGTATAATAACCTAGACATTGACTTGATTAATTGATTAAATATTTAATTACCAAATCATGTTGGACTTATAAGGCTCTTTTGCTTCACCCTCAATGGCTACGGGTGTGTCACTATAATTCTAAGTTTAACGTCGTCAGCTCGACTTATTGCCTGTGGAATTCATCAGTCTATCAATGTGACCGATGAATATTGCTCAAAATGTCCTCCAAAGTACAATTTTGGTCTTTAACCATTTACCTTAAATTTGACACCTCCATTGTTCTGTTTGATTTAAATTGCTCCATATGGAGTAACATTTGTTACATTGTAAGGACCTGTCCACCTTGATTTTAATTTTTCTGGGAATAGCTTGAGTCCACTATTGTAAAGAAGTAATTGATCTCCAATTTTAAATTTTTTTTGTCGGATATGGTCATGCCATTTTTTTTATTTTTTTATTTAAAATTTTTTGCATTTTCATAGGCTTCCAACCTCATTTCTTCCAATTCATTAACATAAAAAAAATCTATTTTTACCAGCAGAGCCTCATTCAAAGTTTAATGCTTTTAGTGCCCAAAAAGCTTTGTGTTCTAATTCAACTAGCAAATGACGAGCTTTTCCAAAGACTAATCTATATGGGGATGTTCCAATTGGCGTTTTGAACGCCGTTCGGTATGCCCATAATGCATCATCTAATTTTAAAGCCCGATCTTTTCTTGAGATTCCAATAGTTTTTTTCAAGAATTCCTTTTAACTCACGGTTGGAAACTTCAACTTTCCCTTGAGTTTGAGCTTGATATGGTGTTCCTGTTTTATGAGTCACACCATATTTTGTCAGCAAAGCAGAAAATTGTCTATTCATAAAATGAGTCCCTTGGTCACTATTGATTACTCGTGGTATGCCAAATCTGGTAAAAATATTTTTTTTGAGAAAATTGCGCACAGTTCGAGCATCATTTTTCCTTGTGGGGATGGCTTCAACCTATCTTGACACATAATCCACAACTACAAGGATATATTCAAAAGAATGAGAAGAAGGAAAAGGACCCATAAAATCTATTCCCCAAACATCAAATATTTCACATACCTGTATTGATTGCAATGGCATCTCATCTCTCTTAGTGATGTTACCTGTTTTCTGACACATGTCACATTGTGCAACATATGCTCGGACATCGTTAAAAAGAGTCAATCAGAAAAATCCAGCTTCCAAAACTTTAAAAGCTTCGATTTGCTGCATAATGACCTCAAATTACTTCATCATGACAGTGATATAAAATTTTGTTCAACTCTTCTTCAGGCACACATCTTCTAATGATATTTTCTGCATAATTTTTAAACAAGTAAGGTTCATGCACAAATAATACTTTGCATCAGATATAAGCTTTTTTCTTTGCTGGTAAGAGAGATCTTGGGGGTGTCCACTTTCCAACCAAATAGTTTGCAATATCTGCAAACCAGGGTGGTTAAGTCACAATTGAGTTTTCTGAGAAAATGTGTCCAACAGAAAATTCTTCCTTTATCTCACTAAACTTAGGGGGGAATTTTCTAATCTAGACAAATGGTCAGCCATTTGATTCTCTATCCCTTTTTTGTCCTTTATCTCATGGTCAAATTCTTGTAGAAGTAAAATCTATCTTAAATATCAAGGTCGAGTATCTTTCTTTGCTAAGAGGTATTTTAAAGCTGCATGATCAGTAAAAATAGTGACCTTGATTCCTATCAAATAAGATCGAAACTTATCAAAAGCAAATACTACTGCTAGTAACTCTTTTTCTGTTGTGGCATAATTTAGTTGAGCCTAATTCATTGTTCTATTAGCATAGTAAATTGGACGAAATATCTTATCCTTTCTCTGGCCTAAAATAGCTCCAATTGTTGTATCACTAGCATCACACATGACCTCAAAAGGTTGATTCCAGTAAGGGGACACACAACTACATGGGCGGTTGATAACTTTTCCTTAAGGGTCTCAAATACTTTCAAACAATCACCTAAAAATTCAAACTTAGTATCTTTCATCAAGAGGTTAGTCAACATTTTTGAAATCTTTAAAAAGTCTTTTATGAACCGTCTGTAAAAACCTACATGACCTAAAAAGCTTCTAATGCCTATAACAGTTGTGGGAAGAGGTAATCTGCTATACAATCAATTTTGGCGTTATCAACTTCTATCCCTTTAGCAGTGCTTTTATGTCCTAAAACAAACCCTCAATAATCATAAAATAACATTTTCCCAATTAAGAATCAAGTTTGTCTTTTCACATCTATTAAGAACTAAGGTCACGTGGTGAAGACAATCCTCAAATGTTTTGCCAAAGAGTGTAAAATCATCCATAAAAATTTCAAAAAAAATTTCAGACATATCAGAAAAAATTGCTGATATGCAACGCTGAAATGTAGCAACGGCGTTGCATATACCAAATGGCATTCTCCTATAGGCATATGTTCCATGAGGACATGTGAAAGTTGTCTTGTCTTGATCTTCAGGTGCAATTGATATTTGGTTATACCCTGAATAGCCATCAAGAAAACAGTAAAGACCATATCTTGCAATTCTTTCTAACATTTGATCAATGAATGGTAAAGGAAAATGATCTTTTCTAGTGGCATCATTGAGACGTCTGTAATCAATACAGACTCTCCATCCTGTGACAGTCCTTGTAGGTATGAGTTTATTAATTTCATTTTATAACTTTCATACCTCCTTTCTTTGGTACTACCTGAACAGGGCTTACCTAAGAGCTGTCTGAAATGGGATAAATAATACCTGCCGCCAAAAGCTTTACAATCTCCTTTCTTACGACTTCTTGCATTGATGGACTCAATCTCCTTTGGGGCTAGACTATTGGTTTGTATCTATCCTCCATGAGGATTCTGTGCATACAAACAACTGGATTAATCCCTTTGATATCTTCTATAGTCCACCCCAAGGCTCCTTTATGTACTTTCAACACTTCAATCAGTTTTTCTTCTTGTCCTACAATAAGAGAAGATGAAATAATTACTGGAAATAATTCTTCCTCAAGATAAACATATTTTAAATGATATGGGAGAATTTTGAGTTCAATTTTTGGTTGAACTTGATCTGGTTGCATCTCCACATCTTCAGAAATTTTTTTCTAGTATTTCGGTTTCTCTTCTGATGATATGATCATCGTCTTCAGTGGTGCCAGATTTGGCTAAACATCTTTCCATTGAGTTTGAAATTAATTGATCATCTTTGAATTCATCTGTAAGACAATTAAGCATGTCAATCGAAAAACACAAAGATGATGTCTCATCTCCTAAAAATCTTAATATCTTTTGCATATAAAAAATGACTCTTTCTTCATCAATTCTCAAAATTAGTTGTCCTTGATGGACATCTAGGATGCTCTACCTATGGAAAGAAATGGTCCACCCAAGATAATTGGTTTATCGGGACATTCCTTCACTTCAAGTACTATAAAATCTACGGGGAAAACAAACTTATCTACTCTTACCAGCACATTTTCAATTATTCCCTTAGGTTTCTTAGTACTTTGATCTGCAAACTGAAGAGAAACATCTATGTCTTTCATTTCACTGAGATATAATTTTCTAAAGATAGAAAATGGCATCAAGTTAATTGGATCTGTAGAATCACAAAGTGCTTTTTCAAAATATACTCCTCCCAAAGTGCATGGAATTGTAAAACCACCCGAATCACCAAATTTTTGTCGTAGCTTATTTTGAAGTATAGCACTGCATTTTTTAGTAAGCATCACCACAGAAACTTCTTCTGATTTCTTTTTTACTTTACAAAATTTCTTTTAGGAATTTGGCATAAGAAGGCATTTGCAATAAAGCATTAGCAAAAGGAATATTAATGTGAATTTGTTTTAAAATCTCCAAAAATTTTAAAAATTGATTATCAAGCTTTTCTCTTTTCATTTTTTGTGGAAAAGAAATTGTCATAGGGAAAAGAATCAATTTTTCAATATTATTTTCTTCTTTTTTCTTGACTTCTTTCTCTTCAGATAGTTCAAAGAGTATTTCAACATTCTTACCATTGTTTACCTGTTGTTCTGACTGGTCTGCATAGGGTTCATCAAGCTCCTTATCTGACCGTAAGGCGATGGCCTTAAGGTACTCTTTTGGATTTTTTTTTCTATATTGCTTGGCAAGGTACCTTGAATCTTTTCTGACACAAGAGTTGCTAGTTGGCTTAATTGAATTTCTAGATTTTAGAGGGCTGAAGCCTGGCTTTCCATCTTTTCATCAGTGACTTTAATGTACTTATACAAAAGGTCATCAAGACTTGAATGAGGTTGTTGAGGCCTTTGCTGATATGACTCTGCTTGTTGATAAGGTCTGTAGTTTGGTTGCCCACGGTTCTGGTTCTGGTATACCGGCGGACCTTGTACTTGTTCCTTCTGGAAGCTTTGAGAGTTCTCTGCACCATTTGTATTGCTCCATTGTTTCTGGATACTTTTGTGCCATTGGGCTACCAAAAGGGTACGGTTTATAACCGACAGAATGGACATGTTCATCATTATGATTGCTTGCTTGACATTCATGGTTCAGATGGTTTCCTCCACACATGTTACAAGCCTCATACTGACTTGGTTGTTGTGTATTCACCTGAAAAGATTCAAACTTTGTGCCAAAGAAATAATTTGTTGCTTTTGAGTATTTAAAGCATCAACGTGATTTACCGTAGCAATCTTCTTGATGATTACACGCTCAGATGGCCATTGGATGGCATTCTCAGAATCTCGTTCAACAATTGCAATGCTTCCTCCGTGGTTTTTCCCATTACAGAACCTCCTGCAGCTACATCAATCACATTTTTAGAAGAAGGTTTTAACCCGTGATAAAAAATATACAATTACATATGTTCAGGAATGTCATGGTGTGGGCTTTTTCTTAGCATTGCTGTTAATATTTTCCAAGCTTGATAAACTGACTTAGTGTCAGTATACAAGAAATTAGAGATGTCTTGTCTTAACTTTGTGGTTTTAGCAGGGGAAAAATATTTGTTTAAAAATTTCTGTTTCATTTGGTCCCATGTGGTAATGGAACCTTGTGGCAAACTTCACAACCAAGTCTTGTCATCTCCTTTTAAAGAAAAAGGAAATAGCCTTAACTTGGTAGCTTCAAGTGGTACTCCATTATACTTAGTTATTTCAACAAGTTCCAAAAAGTCAATTAAACGACTGTGTGGATCTTCATTTGTGTCTCCAGTGAAGATGCAAGACCGTTGAATCGTTTGAATCAGGCCAGTCCTGATTTCAAAGTTGTTAGCTGCCACTGGGGGTTTTCTGACACTAGCTACACAGTTGAAGCGGTCAGGTCTGGCATAATCCCTAAGGATTCTGTTTGCTAGTCTTGGTGCTGCTTCATCTTCACGAGCTATGCTTTGAGAAGATGATGTATGTCCTTTCCTGCACAATCGAAGAGATTTTCAATTTCTGGATCATATTTTGTAGAAAAGCGGGTCATAAACTACCAAAAATTTTAAAGTGAAAAATAATAATAAAAAATTATCACTAATTTAGCAGTATTAGTAGTTAATAAAATAACTAAAGAAAATTTCAAAGATAACAAAAATAGTTAGAAAAAAAAAGGTACGATAATATATTAAATATAAGTAAAGGTAGTACTAGTAAATAATAGTAATTAGAAATAAAGTTAGAATAGTATTGTAGGTAAAAGTACTAGTAATATTATATTTAATATACTACAGTAAAGGTAATGATAGAAGTAATAGGAAGAAGTTCTTATTAGTAGATAGTGAAAATATTAACAGCAATAAAAATAATAATAATAAATACTCAATCAGTAACAAAACATTTAATGTGAAGTAGATGTATGCCAATCCCCGGCAATGGCGCCTAAAATTTGACGAGGCCAATGTGTATTGGAATTTTCTGCTTGTACTCTGTCAAATCGTTCCACAGAGACTGGATAACCTATGCTACAGACTTGTAATAGTTTAACTACTACTTGAGAAATTGACGAAAGAAAGTGAGTGAAGTTTAAAACTTGCTAATTACTTAAACAAAACAAACAACTTTTGAAAGATTTATAAAAAAGTTAGGAATCATTGAATTCACTTGATAATATTACTATAATAAAATCTCAATTTCTACATTTATTTCTTTAAAGAATAATTGCTTATTTCTAATATAATTATATTTTCTCACTAAGAAATAACCAATTAATAACACCCCGTGAGAATTATGTTAAGTAATCAATTTAAGACTAGTGACGTTTAAACCAAATTATTTTTCTTGCTTGAATTGTGCTAAAAGAAAGTAAAACCTTCGTGAGAATATTTTTACTAAGGATCAATAATCTTGCCTACAATAATTCCTCCGTGAGAATTAAAACTGAGGCAAGCAAGATTACTGATATGAAATAATAGTTTACTTGAGAAACTATTATTTTATTCATCAGTTATTATATATTAATTTTGCTCCGCGAGAACTACAAAATTAATATATGAATAACTTAGAGATAAAATATATAGCCGTGATAATAGAGTAATTAAAAACCATCATTTCAGTATGAAATGTAAATAAAAAGTTTCAAGCCAAGAATATATAAAAACTGAGATAGTATTATAAAATATATCAAGCTTCATCAACTATACCAACAAAAAGAGATTACTCCATTATGGAGTAAGAAAAGCTAAAAAAGATATTTAGAAGACTAGAAATATTTAAAAGACTAAGAAAATATTTTTACTACAAAGAAAGAAGACCAAGATTAGTTCTTGTCTTACAAAAGATTGGATATCCTTATACAAAGAGAGCTTGCTATTTATAGGAAAAGATGAGTAGCTTTTGTCATGTTCCACTGTGACATTTGTGTACGTAGATTCTATATATAACTATGGCACTTGTGCTTCACTATTGACTTCTATGAGTTAGTCTTGCAAATGTAGGTTCCATGTATGCAAACCTTTGCAAATATAGATTCCACACATGCATCTATGACTCTTTTGCTTCCATTCTTGACTTTATGAGTTAGTCTTGCAAATGTATGTTCTATGTATGTGAATGTGACCTTTGCAAATATAGATTCTACAAATGCATCTATGGTTCTTTTGCTTCCAATCTTGATTTCATGGGTTAGACTTGCAAATATAGGTTCCATGTATGCGAATGTGACCTTGCGTATATACATACCACATATGCAACTATGCTCCTTTCATCTCTAATTATCTCTTTCCATAAGCCCATATTTATATGCCACATTTGCAAATATGAAGATGATGTGTGCAACTATGACTTTGCTTAATTCTCTCGTCTTTTAGCCTCTTTCCTTCTTTTTCATAATTTCTTCTTCCTACAATATTTGTTAGAAAATATGCGAGAATAAGATGTCATTACTCATATTTTATTTAAAAAAATTTTTTACACATAAAATTACATGAATAATTTATATACATCTCCTCCAAATGTGAATAATAAGAACAATAAATACATGTATGTTTGCCCTGTGGAAAAAAGAGCATCCACATATGTGAATAATAAGAACAATCAACACTAGTATTTATCATTACTCACTACAGTTGATACTGTATTCATATAAGAACAAAAAAGATAATCCTTAACTAATATATATATATATAGTTCCTATATTGGAAAAGGAACACGACAAGTATATTCATAAATGTTGTCAATTATATTTTCACTAGAATGAATAATATTTCACTTGAATGAAAGATAATTAATCAGCAATAATCCTTTTGTTCATCTATTTGCCATTTCAGAGAAAATCTTATTTAGCAACAACATCGTAAAACTCTACCAAAAAAGAGACTGAATTAAACTTCTAATTGTTTTGACTACACTAAAATTAACGGTGCAAGAATTAGATTTGGATTCCAACTTAGGGCATAAAAGGATTTTCTAATAACATAATTGTAAAATAATTTAGTTAAAGGACGTTGATAATCCACGGTTAGCAAGAATTGGATTCACTTGTTGTGCGACTGAGCTTCATATTAATTTCTCTACGTAGTTAGAGTAATGTTATAGCTTTGGAAGTATACTTCAAAATATTGTTTTGGCTAAATATTAGATTAAAATTGTATGCGAGAATCGTATCAAAAGAACAAAAATGTACAAGGTCTAAACTTGGTGAATTTAAAAACCAAGTTATGTAGCATATCAGATGATAGCCCCGCAAGAGCTCATTGTGACAAGAAAAGGAAGACTACCAAAAACAAAGCTAATAGTCCTTTATACGAATCCCTTAGTTTAATCACGAGGGCTGTGAAAATAGCTAGCTGGGCCACGCTCAAGTCATCCCTGTAAATGTAATCACCTGTTGGAGCTTTCATCATTTTGAGTTGCTCCTTTAATTTGAGCTACAATAAATGAAGTAAAAATGATTTAAGTAGAATAATTGTCAGAGTTAGACTAATTCGACAGTGATGATTTTCAATTGTGCACTTGGAGATATGATGGAGATTCTTTTTTCTTTTTGTAACCTAATAGATGGACATTTAGCGGAGGATGAATGGAGAAAGGCAATTCGAAATTGATTTTGTTTCATAATAAGGGGAAAGTTTTGGTGAAAATTTTAAAATATTATTGGAAAACTTAAGAGCACACTTGCAAAGTGTAGTTTTAGCATTAAAAAATAGAAACGCTTCAAAAGCGTTGTAGTATGAGCGAATAAGTATTGCCAAACGTTTTATGATTTGGAAATACTTAAATTGTGTAGTCTTTATATTTAAGTGGCACACTTTTTAAGTGTTTCCTAAATTTCGCGGTCAAAAGCTTTCCACAAAGACCGCCTTATGAAAAACGTGCCCATACATAGTTTTGGCAAACCTTTTAAGCGTTATCTATATTAGTGTAGCCTTAGGCCTAAAATGTTGTAGTTAGATGTAAATAAGACCTAAAGTACGTATCTGAAGCAACAATATTATAGTTTGGATAGGGCATTGATGTGTTTCTCTTTGCATTGAAGCTTACTAAACGAATAAAATAAAGAAGCAAAATACATGCAGTATGTACCAACTCTCGTTTCTCATTGATATTTCGAACCATTTTCATGTTCAAATTCAACTTTTTACAAAAATCTAGAAGTCCCAAGAAATAGAAAAGAAAAACAAAGAGATATAAAGTGGTTAAATTTTATGCACATGCATGAACGTGTGTAACAAAATACCATAATTTTTTTTCCAACTACGACATGCATTTTATGATTATATCGTTTTGAAGATGAGTGCGACGGGAACGGAAACGGGAACGAGAACGGAAACGGAGAGAAGTGTCATTTGCAAGTATTATTGACTTAATATTTAGGTTTCAATACCAACTTTTTCAATCGCTCATACGTTTATAAACTTTGCGTTTCGCCTACCCTATCCATCCGCGCGCTAGTGTAACTTAACTAGAATAGCCTAGGCACATGCATGAACATGTACAAATATACCATAACCTAGACGAGATCATTAAGGAATAAGTAGTATGAGTGGATTACTCACACATGGCTAAGTACCTAACCTACATCCTAGTCTTTGTCTGCATAAAAAAAAGATCGGGTAGGGCAATCATTTGAAAATTGTTTTCTAATACTACTACTTTTTTATCAGAAAGGAAAAAAAAGAAGAAAAAGAAACTTACTTTTTTTAGCCCATCGAAGCAAATGGTCTACAAATTGCTTATAGTATCTAAGTTGAAGAATTTTGATAAACTATTATTGTTAGTGGCTATTAATTTTCTATAGCTATTATATATATATATATATATATATATATATATATATATATATATATATATATAA
>MCJB01012296.1:93855-105713 GCA_002018475.1 Nicotiana obtusifolia
TATATATATATATATATATATATATATATATAATTATTTTCTATAGTTACTATTAAGTTATTACGGTAGTGTATTCGTTGTACCTAAAAATCAGGGCAGTCCAGCTATACGTGTATGTATTCACATGTATTCGCGCTATGTATTCATGAATACAGCAGCAAAAAGCGCCTAAAATCAGGGCAATCCAACTGTACGCGCATGTATTCACATGTATTCGTGGTGCTGTATTCATGAATACAACAGCAAAAAGGGCCTAAAATCAAGGCAGTCCAGCTGTACGCATGTATTCACATGTATTAGCGCTTCATGAATACAGTAACGACAATCACCTTAAAAATAGGTATATCCAGTTGTCTAATAACGAAAATAATATCAATTAGCGTGATACACTCCTAATATAACTCAACAAAATCAATTCTACCATGCCTCATTATCAACCCAATTAATTAGAATGATTTTTCAGTTGTATATAACTTTTGTATTTAGTGTGTTTTATTTTTTTATTTTTTACTGTTGCATTCATTAAATTCAATGTTTGTATTTACAGTATGGCGCTATTTTATATACAGTGTATTCAAATGTATTTGTGTTAACAGTATTTTAATTATTCCTAATACATGTTATTATTGCTATATTAAGTATATTTCATTAGTTTTGTTCATTGTATTTCTATTTGTATTCAGTCAATTTTACTGTATTTCCATGTATTTAAAATTAAATGTATTCGCCGTTTATATTTTGTTCTATTTTAATATTTGTATTCAGTGTATTTTAATATTTATATTATGTATTCATGCGTGAATACAGATGTATTCAGCTGTATTGAAAAAATACAAACCTTCGAAATACATAAATACAAGCAAAAAAATGTATTTATGCAAAAATATAATGTATTTGAGTGAATTTATACAGAATACAATGTATTTGTATCATTGTATGTGACTAAATAGCAAAGAAGATAAGAAAGTTCGTCGGAGATGGCGTTTTCCGGCCAAGCAAAATATTGTATACATTGTATTAAAACTAAAAATGAAGACGAACAAAAACCCCGTCCCTCGAATCTTCTCCGGCGTAAATAATATTGTAGCATCTGTGTAGAGGAATCCATTACAATATCCGGCGTAGAAGAAAGCCACAATGACCCTCTTATTTCGAAGTTGTTGAATCAGCGATTTAAGAGTAAATTTGAAGTTTTCTTTTGAAACCTAACAATGGTGAAGATTTAAAAAAAAGTCATGAAGAGAAAACGAAAAAGCTTGAACCGACCAAAAACTCAAAAACTTTAATACTTACCATGAATTTTTGTAGCAAAAACGTTGAAAGTGAGAGAAAGAATCGCGTTGTGAAAGAATCGTGCTTCAAAAATCGCAAATATAATCTTGGTGTGAGAGAGATCGTGGAGAGAGAAAGAAGAAATATTTTATTGTGATTTTGGGAGAGAATAACTAAAAAATGAGAAAGAAAAATGGTACATAGCATATTTAATGCCTTAATGATATTGTATACGATAAATACCTATTTTGCTACAAAAACTAAAAGATTGCAATAAAAAATAATATTTTAAAAGAGTTTTGAATTATAATAAGTAGGATATAAATCTTTATTATAGGAGATAAAATTTCCATATGACTATTCTAACGTGTAACGATTTTACCTGCCAACTTAATTACCGGAGAGACTAAAGGATAAAAAGCCAACCGGGTTTCACGCATCAGAAAATTCTTAAAAGATAGTCACTATTTGGACCATGAAAACCCCACATAATAAAATAAGCAAAATAGATACATTATACTGCTAGCTTGATTAAACCATTTTGTTAACTATTTATACTTTTAGAGAAATAGCCACCTTTTAATTTGGCTAATGCCTAATGGAAGGAAACTGAACTTTTTCTCCTTCGGAAGTGTCTGATCGAAAATTGATGGTATAGACACCGGAGAGAATTTTGTCATCACTCGTCACATTATCATGCCATATAGGTGTCATTTGGCGTATATTTTTGATAGAAAAAAGGCTAGAATTTGTAGGAAAGTTCTAAAGAAATATAAAGGTTTCTCTAGGAAGACCCTAGAACCCTATGAATTTGCTAGGAAAATCGTTGGAAGATTCTAACTATGTAGAGAATTACAGAGAGGGATCTTATTTATAAATAATAAAGGACTTGTGTAATAATTATTATTTAATCACTAGCCCCTAGGAGACTAGTATATAAAGGGGCCCGTTCATTTGTAATTCACCAAGCAAACAATTCAAGTTCTCTCGAATACAAAGCTTCCTTTTACAATTCTCTGGTGTTCTTTTTACTATTCTCTTAGCGGTCTTGAGTGTGGTAAGGCTGACTTGGCATAGCAAGAACGTGAGCAGTTATGCAAGATCGTGAGCGGAGTTGTCAAGTTCTGCACGTGTACTTAGTTAACAACTAAGGACGTGACAACGTGGTATCAGAGCAAAGGTTATGACTAAAGGAATGTTAGAAAGAATACAAGAGATTGCTAGAAGGAAGCTTTGTAGGGAACCATTGTCGGAATTACCAAGGGTGTGGTACTTGCAAAAGGGACCAATGTGAAAGTCCTAAGAGAAAGCAGTATGGCAGTGCACGGGACACATGCAAGGTGGCAGACTTACTTTGGAGGATGGACAAGTACTTTGAGGTAGTCAAGAAGGATGACGAAGTTGTTAAGGTACGCAATGCCTCAATGTACTTGACTGAGGTTGCCGAGTAATGGTGGCGTCGAAAGTGTACTGACATGCAGAAGGGGCTATGCAAGATTGAGACGTGGGAGCAGTTGAAGAAGGAGTTGAAGAAGCAATTCTACCCGATGAATGTGGTGTACGAGGCTAGGCGGAAGCTAAGAGAGCTCCGACAGACGGTCACAATTCGGGAGTATGTGCGCGAGTTCACTACCTTAATATTGCAAATCATGTCATTGTCCGAGGAAGATTCTCTCTTCTACTTCATGGATGGGTTGCAAAATTAGGTAAAGCACGAATGAAGAAGACATCATGTAGCCAACATGGACGAGGCCATAGGGGTAGCGGAGTCGCTCATTGACTTCAAGATGGAGCCTGCCATGTCCAAAGAAGGCAATGCCGAGAGAGGTAGGGGAGATCATGACAAGGACAAATGGAAAGGCATAGCCGAGGTATACAAGGGCAGTGGCAAGGGGCCATCTCATAACGAACAAGGGTCCAAGAGAAATTGTAAGGGACCGAAAAACGGTAGCGAGTACGTGCCTAAGGGAGGGTGCTAATTCTGTAAAAGATCACATCGGGCAAGTGAATGCGCAGATTTGGGAGGCTTGCAGCAATGATCTTGAACTTTGCTCAGGTTCACAAGGGCGACACAGGAGCGGCCGCCTGCATTCGAGGGATGCGCTTGGAATCTAAGTCGAAAGTAGAGGATTCCAAAGCCTATCTTGGTGCCATACAAATAGAGCATGGTGGTAGCAAGAAAACTTGAGCAGACATAGTTGAAGATGATGGAAAGTTACAAAGTGATAGCACACTATCGGACTTAGACGAAGCACCAAGCAGAGGGGTCAAGTTTGCCAGTAAAGTTGTGACCATGGAGGGTAGCCAAATAGGGAGTGGAAGCATGTACCGGATGCTTGAGAAGCTGCTAGACTTGGTTGAGTCATGGGGATATTCAGGCCAAGAGCAAGGAGAGGCATTGAATGGCGGAGGATCGAGGTCATCATTGCTAGCCATCCAAAGTACAAAGGGGGCAAGAAGAAAGGTGACCAGTACCTTGTGACATGGGAAGGTGAACCGCTCCATAAGGCATCATGGCTAAAGGACAAAGATCTCTTGTGACGCCAAGGCGAGGTGCGCACGTACGTGTCGATACTTTGTGCCAAGGGCGGCACAAAATTGGGTGGGGGAGAGTGTCATGACCCCCCACAACATCATGCCACATTGGTGCCACTTGGCGTATATTTTTGCCATATGGAAAGCTTACATAGGAAAGAGGCTAGAACTTGTAGGAAAGTTCTAGAGAAATATAGAGGTTTCCCTAGGAAGACCCTAGAACCCTAAGGATTTGCTATGAAAATCCTTGGAAGATTCTAGCTATGTAGAGAATTATAGAGAGGGGTCTTACTTGTAAATAATAAGGGATTTGTATAATAATTATTATCTAATCACTAGTCCCTAGAAGATTAGTATATAAAGGGGGCCATTCATTTGTAATTCACCAAGCAAACAAAATTCAAGTTCTCTCTAGTAGAAAGCTTCCTTTAATAATTCTGTTATGTTCTTTCTACCATTGTCTTGGCGATCTTGAGTATAATAAGGTTGATTTGACATAACAAGAATACGAGCAAGTTATCAAGTGCCGCAGATATACTTAATTAACAAGTAAGGACGTGACGTGACAGTTTGGGGCATAAGTAGGTGTATGGCCGTAAACAAGAAAAGGAAAGCTTATTAACATTTGGTGTGGTCAAAGATGGACTTTTGTATGACTAGACCTTGTGGGGACAAACTTTTATATTTTTACTATGCAACAACAGTAGAAGTACTTTTGTGTTAGAAGACCACCTAGCATAAATTAAAGGTGGAAAGTAGAGGGAAAGAGACTCCACAAAATTAATGTATATAGGATCAATGTAGAAATATAGTCAGCTCAACTTCATTAATTAGGGCTATGATTAATGTTATAAAATTTTCCTCACCGGTAGCTTTTTCAGTGGCTCAGTCAGAGCTGCTCATTGTATAAGGTTGTCTAGTGCAATTTATATTTTTTGTGTAATTTGCGAGCTAGTTATTACACAATAAAAATATTATTTTAATATTTATCTAAAAAGTAGCGGCGGCAGATTTCCTTAGGAATTTATTTTTCAAAAATGTCATAAAAAATCTTATGGTAACGGAACAGGATATAAGGTTAAAGTCGTTACAACTAATGAGTTATTATGATATTTGTTAAATACAAAAACATACATTTATCTGTTGTTATGTTCCTAAAGATGGATTATTTTTGGCGTTAACTCTACAGAATTTATACAATGTTTGATTTCCAGTATAAACTTCTATATCCGCATAGCAAAGCCATTAATGGGATGAGAGGATGGTATTTATTGACATGCAAGACTAAGAACATGTAAAAACATGTGCAGAGGTTGCTAAATCCTAGGCAAAACTAGGGTTTGGTTTATCTGTTACTCTTCATACTATTAGAGGTGCATTTCTTAAGCAGCAGAGGCAGATGTAGTCTTTCAATTCGGTGCCGGATTTCAGTGCTTTTGTAAATGCATAAATTATTGTATAAATATTTGTTCAAATAATAACAAATAGTAAATATAAATTTATAATTTTAAAAATATAATGAGTTCAATACGAAAAATCTTAAATGTTAAACATATAGAACTAAATCCAGTATACGCCTTTATTTAACGAATATATAGGTGTATGAATACGACGGAGTGAAAGAGTGAGTCGAAAGAATGGTTAATTATTTGGTCAAAATATACATATACATTAAATAAGAGAACAGAGATAGCATTGATTTCGATAGAACCCCAACACATTTATTTGTACATACAACTTACTAGCGCAAAGACTTTAGCTTACCGTTCCGTGAAGGTAATGTGCGCTTGTAATCTTGACCTGTAAGTATATATATCACGATTTTCCAAATCTTCTACATCAGTTGTACCATATTTACATTCATTAGTTTTAATATTAAGTAGTGTTTTCTGTTTAAGGTAAATTAGGAGTTTTGTTAAACTAACTTACATATCATGCTGAAATAACTAGTCTAATCCCAACTATTTGGCGTCGCAGAGGCATTTTTTGCCTCTCATTATGTTTAGTTCTTTAATTTTTTAATTTATTTCAAGATTTTAAGAGAAAACTATCTCAGTAGAATTTAAGATATACCTTGTCTCATTTTAATATCATTTTGTCACTGTATTGTCAAACTTATGAGATAGTGCATCTGGCGTGTACCTAGGTCATGTACGCATCCACCTAAGATTACTTCTCGAAAGTAATTTGTGTATAGGATAAAATATGCTATAACATGTGGCCATTCAAAAAAAGGGACACGTGGAACTCTAGACGGGGGAATGGCCAAAGACTGAAGGCAACTGTTTCGTTTGTCATCGGAAAGAATATTGCTCATAAAGATGTGATAAATGCTCTTCGCCCGGTAATATTTAATAGAGAATATTCCATGGCATTAAGAGCAATGACCCCTTACACAGAATTTGACATTTATGTTCACCGTTAAATCTTCAACAATACCCATCATAACTGACATTTAAAAAGGGCACAATCCTAGGACCTCCTTTACAGCTATAAATAGTGAGCTCAATTGTCATTATAAAGGATATAAATTTTCTAACAAACTTACTCCATATTCTATACAAAGCTCAATACAATCTTATCTTCTTACTTTTTTATTTCATTGTTGTTGCACCGGAAAACCATGTTCCGAAAATTATTGCTTCTGCTGTTTCGTCTATCTCCTAAGGCTAAGTATGCATAATTATTCGATTATTTTATTATTTAAGGATCAAACTAATTCACTTGTCTAGAAACCACGGATAAATTTAACTGTACCGTTTTAAGGGTAAAGAGTTTGACACCCACCGTGGGGCCTAGACAACCGTGTAATTAAATTGATCCTTGCCTTTTTTTACTAACGTGTTTTCCCCGAGATTCGAGGGGATCGATCAGCCTCATTCTGAAGACTCAATCAGTGATACCCTTAATGAGGGGAATGACGCTACACGGTGCATGACAGACAATATTTTCGACATGTTCGGGAGACCACTCCCGATAACACTGGTGAGGAACATGTCATTGACGCGGTAAGGGTCTTGCAAGAGCAATAGACGATCATTCTGGGCCACCTCACGCGACAGGATAAAGTTATGACGGAGTTGAAGCAGGCGCTGTCGGGAGCTTCAAATAATGCAAACAGATGAGATTCGATTCCTCCCGAGGTTCCCACGAATCAAACAACGCGGAGGGTCGACAGCAACACTCTCAGGGGTGAAATTAGCTCCAATGGGGCAGGGGGAACGGATCCGACCTCAACAACGAGAATGATCCTTTCAAGAATGAACTTTTACGGTTCATGAGGGAAGTGAACGCCCGCATGGACCAGATCGCGGGTGCACCACCAGTGCTGAAAGGTCCAGACTAGAAAACGTACACTCAATTGTCGTATAAGCCAAATAAGGCACTAGAGTTAATCCCGAAGTGGTTCAAAATGCTTGAAGTGCCAAAGTATGACGGAACTTCAGACCTCCAAAAGCATCTTACCACCTACACAACGACAACAAAGGGAAATGATTTAGCTTATCATGAAATTGAATATGTGCTGCTGAAGAAATTTGGAGAAACCCTTACGAGAGGAGCCTTGGCGTGGTATTCGTTGTTACCCGAGCATTCCATAGACTCCTTTGAAATGCTCGTGGATTCTTTCACCAAGGCTCATGCCGGGGCTAAAAGTACAGGCCCGAAAGGCCGACATATTCAGGATTGCGCAAGGAGAGTCCGAGCTGCTACGAGAGTTCGTTACCCGATTCCAGAAGGAGAGAATGTTGCTCCCCGCTTTCCCGAATGAATGGGCGGCTAAAGCATTCACCAAGGGATTGAATCCGAGGATTTCAGACGCTTCCCGAAAATTGAAGGAAAGCCTACTCGAGTTTCAAGAAATGACCTGGGCGGATATCCACAACCGGTATGAATCAAAAATAAGGATCGAAGATGATCAGGTTGGTTTTTCATCTTCGACCAAAGGACGAGAAAAGAACAAAGAAAAATCAAAGGATGATTATGATGCGGACAGACGAACTTCGAGGGGCCGGTATTTGCCCTACGAACGGACTGAAGGCCGCAACAGAGGTTTCCGGACAGTGGACAGGTTTTCTGTTGACAGGAGGACTGATCGCGGTCGGAACAAACGATCACTGCAGGATAAAGAAGTGTCAGGATCACAGGATCCTTCTTACCCATGTTATCAGAATACAACAGTATGGTGGAGTTGGTATCAGCCATGAGAAACAACAAAGAAACACGGTTCCCAAAACCGATAAGATCTGATTCCAGCCAGGGAATTCCAACTTGGTGTGAATACCACGGGACGAATGGCCACCGGACAGGGGACTGTCGACATCTCGGGGAAGAAGTGGCAACATTATTGAAGAATGGACACCTCAGAGAATTCTTGAGTGATCGAGCTAAGAACACTTATGGTTGTAGCCGAGACAACACGGAACCCTCGAAAGCAAGAGAAGATCCTCGCATCAAACAATCAACATGATCTTCGGAGGGAACGAGATTAACGGGGTCACCTTTTCAACAGCAAAGAAGATGAAAGTATCATAATGCATAACAAAAGACTTCGGGAAGACGATATCACTTTTACGGAGGAGGACGCAGACGAATTGCTGCTACCACACAATGACACACTGGTAATTTCTTTAAATGTACTAGATTTTAAGATTCAACATATTCTAGTGGATGCAGGGAGTTCAGCTAATATCATACAATGAAGAGTATTGGAGGAAGCTAAACTCACCGAAAGTATTATTCCAGCCACAAAGCTCCTCGCCGGATTCAACCTCGCAAGTGTGACAACTCGGGGAGAAATCTTATTACTCATGAACGCTGAAGGAGTAATGAAAATAATTCTTTTCGAAGTGGTAGATGGTGAAATGGGATACAACATCATTCTGGGAAGGCCATGGTTGCACGAGATGAAGGGGTGACCAACCGGAGGGAAGGGAGATGAATACAATTTTGGTCTCCGGTAGCAAAGGAAAGGAACACGTGGCATAGCAATTACAGAGACCGACACCTACTCCTGAACTAGATGAAGTTAGCCATGCATCGGAATATTATTAGGTGCTGAGATATTTTCAAGTTCCAGAAGAGACCGATACAACGAAGTTCACAGCGGAAGAGATAGAGCAAGCGGCATTGTTCGAAGAACTCCTAGAAAGGAAATTCCACTTGGGGACAGGACTTCACCTAGAACTCAAGTTCGAGAAGTGCGCGTTCAGAGTCAGCTCTGGTAAGTTTCTAGTATTTCTTGTATCACAAAGGGGAATTGAGGTAAACCCCGATAAGATCAAGTCTATAAAAGATATCCCGGACTAAGGATTACGGAGAAATAGGCAGCTTGGAGCTGGCTCATTTCCCGGTCATCAGAAAAGTGTCATCGTTTCTTCGCACTGCTCAAAAAGAAAAATAATTTCGAATGGACCCTGGAGTGCCAACAGGCTTTGAAGGATTGAAAGAAGTACTTGTCAAGCCCTCATTTACTTTCAAAACCAAAAGAAGGTGCAACGTTGTTGGTTTATCTCGCGGTCTCGAAAGTTGCGGTAAGTGCGTTTTAAGTCCAAGAGGACGAAGGTACGCAATCTCCCATTTATTATGTTAGTAAATTTTAAGGAGAGTAGAAACTCGTTACCCACATTTGGAAAAACTGGCCTTAGCTCTCGTAGTCACTGCTCGGAAGCTGAGGCCCTACTTCCAATGCCACCCGATAGCCATGGTGTCTACTCTCCCTTTGCGAAACATCCTCCATAAACCCGAGCTCTCGAGTAGATTGGCCAAATGGGCCGTCAAAATAAGTGAATTTGACATATAGTATAAACCAAGGACTGCAATTAAGTCACAAGTCTTGGCTGACTTCGTGGCCGATTTTAGTCCGAGATTATTGCCTTTAGCAACCAATGAAGCACTAACGGTGTCGTCTATACCAGGGGTTTGGACCTTATTTACGAAGGGCGCTTCCAACTTAAAAGCATCTGGGGTCGGTATAGTCTTAATCACGCCTTCGGGGAAAACCCTAAGGCAATCCATCAGGACGGTCTATTTAACTAACAATGAAGAAGAGTATAAATCTTTGATTGCAGGTCTCGAATTGGGCCGGGGGCTTGACTCTGAGGTCATTAAAATCAAATGCGACTCACAGCTAGTGGTAAATCAGGTCTACGGGATCTTAGAGACGAAATAGGAGCGCATGCAACAATACGTGGTAAAGGTTCAAGCTCTGTTGGCGTGATTTCGGGAGTGGTCAATTACTCATACCAAGGGAAGAAAATGGAGAAGCAGACACATTGGCAAACCTAGGATCATCAACAGAAATAAAGGGATCGGAGTTCAGGATGGTAGTACTATTGATGAACTTAGTCCTGGATATAGATAGTTACTATGAGGTATATTCAACTAATCTGGTGTGGGACTGGAGGAATGAAATTAATCGATTATCTCAAACATGGGAAGCTACCTGAAGACCCCAAAATATCCTAAGCGCTACGCGCCAAAGCAGCACGATATAGCCTCAACGGAGGCCAATTGTATAGAAAATCTTGTCAAGGCCTGCTATCCCGATGCTTAGGGGCATTCGAAGCTAACTATGTCATGAGAGAGGTTTACGAAGGGATATGTAGCAACCACTCGGGCGCAGATTCCTTAGTGTTGAAGTTGATAAGGGCGGGATATTACTGGCCCCTCATGGAGCAAGACGTCAAAGATTTCGTACGAAATATGATAAGTGTCAATGCTACGCACCGCTGGTGCATCAACCGGCAGAACCCTTACATTCGGTTCTATCTCCGTGGCCGTACATGAAATGGGGGATGGACATCGTCGGACCACTGCCACCGGCTTCCAAAAAGGTAAGATTTCTTTTAGTTTTGACTGACTATTTTTATAAGTGGGCGGAAGCAAGTCCTTATCGGAAGATCGGAGAATGCAAAGTCGTGGATTTCTTGTGGGAAAATATAATTTGCAGGTCTGGAAGATAGCATGCGATAATGGGCCACAATTTATCGGCACAAAAACTACAAAGTTCCTCCAAGATTTAAAAATAAAGAGGATCACAACTTCACCCTATCATCCGAGTGCAAATGGTCAAGCGGAGTCGAACGAACAAAGTGATTATTCAAAATCTCAAGAAAAGGTTGAAAGCAGCTAAGGGTAACTAGCCGAAGGAATTACCCAGAGTTCTATGGGCAATATCGAACTACGGCCAAGTCGATCACAAGAGAAACCCCTTTTTCCCTATGTACGGTGCAAAAGCTTTAATCTCGATGGAAGTAAGGAAACCCACCTTGATATATTTCCAGGCAGATAAAGAATCGAAGAACGGAGCAATGTTAGTCAACTTGGAACTGCTCGATGAACTCAGGGACTTGGCGCATGTAAGAAGGGTAGCTAAAAGCGAAGAATTGGAGCGGTATTATAATCGAAGAGCCAACCTCCGTTATTTCAAAGTAGGAGATTTGGTCCTAAGGAAAGTAACTCAAAATACCCCGGAGCTCAACGTGGGGGAGATAGATCCAATGTGGGAAGGCCCCTACTAGGTTTCAGCTATCACCAAAAAAGGTTCATTGGAGTTGGAAAACCAAAATGGAGAAAAGTTGCCCAGCAATTGGAATATGGCACACCTCAAAAGGTATTATTGCTGATGAACATTATCCGATCAGAAAGTATGTGTTGCACTCTTTTTTCCTTCATTCAGTTTTTGTCCCAATTGGGTTTTTCTGGCAAGGTTTTTAACAAGGCAACAATAGAAAGCATACTACAAAGACAGCAGCAATAAGACCTTTTATAGCAAGGCACACAAGCAAAGATCCACCGGGGGTGGTTAGATAATCTTTTTCTCTATAGCAAATTTCCACCGGGAAGTTAAGTTTGCTATTGAGCAAAGGTTACCTGGTCGTTCACGAGCACAAACCACTAGAGGGTTGTTAGATAGTTCTTCACTAGATAGCGTAAATTCTTAAGGGGAAGTAAAGTGTGTTACCAAGTTAAGGATTATCTAGCAATACATTAGTGGAATCTTCGAAGATACAAGATTTCCAGCGCTCCAATTCGCTCATTTGAACACTTGG
>MCJB01012296.1:105733-184636 GCA_002018475.1 Nicotiana obtusifolia
GGGGGGGGGGGGAGGGGGGAATGAGAGTGATATGAGGATATGACAACAATGACTACCACGTCGACCAAAAAACAAAAAACCTGAAATATAATTGCATCATCAGGACCAACAAGTTGTACAAGTTAGCCACAAGTAATGGCAATTTCTTTTTAGCATAGCAAATGCTTATGTACTTTTTGAAAATAGAAGGAATAAAAGGAAATCCTTTTGTTTTTATCTTGTTTCTTGTCTGAACAAGGAATTAATTTTGTCATTTAAAAGTTAAACAAGTACGTCAAATGTTCGTGCCATAATGAACATGAGACGTCCTCTTCAAGAGCACCGTAAACATAAGAGGGCCCTCTCTTATAAAAACCCTCACGTTCAAGGGTTGGTTCCGGAAGAATTTATGCCCGGAATCAAAATGCCTTCGGGGAAAGATACACCCGAAGCAGTATAGGAAAGGACGTGAAAAGTAAACTTGCGCAAATACTTAAGCCCTCATGAAAAAGGGCTGATGCTCAAAGCCAAAAATGCTTTCAGGGAGAATACACCTAAGGCTTCACATAATAAGATGCAAAACAGAAAATCTTGCGCAAAATTCTTATGATAAAGGAAGAAAATGCAAAGATTAAAGACTTGCATGAATATTCAAACGAAAGGAAGACTCAAATAATACTTAAGAAGATGTTTTTATTTAAAAAAACACGTTAAAACGGTACAGGTGCAAGAATTGGAAAAAGAAAAGAAAAGCTAAACTGCAGTATCTCTAGAAACAGGAGGAAGAGAAGTGCCTGCGCCCCCGGGAGAAGTAGACGGACCCACCAATGGCTCAACATTTTCACCAGTTTGGCCTTCAGCATCATCATCCTCTGATTCTTCTTCACCTCCCGAGAACTCAGAACTGGAACCGGAAGGACCAGGTGCATCAGGCCTCGTTGGGAGTCCACTTTTAGGAGCTAACTCAAGCTCGCGGGCCTTAACAATATCGGCATCAAAATCAATGACATTAGCTTTGGCCTCTTCCAAGGTTTTTCTCCTCACTCTATACATGGCATAAGTTTTCTCAACATCGAGGGAAGCCGCTCAGCGCTTGAGTTCTTCTTTGAGTTGGGTCACCTCGGCAGAAAGGTTTTTCCCGGGCGTACCTAGCAGATTTGAGGCTAACATCAAGGTAGCGTACAGTTGAACTAAAAAGCCTAATATGCTCGATAGTTTTCCTGTACTTCTCTTCCAACTGGGCATGTTTCGCCCCCATAGCAGAAAGCTCTTCAATTTTGGAGTTCAAGGCTGCCTCTAAGTTGATCACTCTTTCAGCGGAGGCAGCCTCGCATTCGGTTGCAGCAAGAACGGCGTTATAAACTTCAACCCATTTGGCCCTGGCTTCGTCAAATCTAACCCTCAGCAGGAATTTCTTGGCTAAGGGTTACCACTTCTTGCTCACTTTGCCGCAAACGAGTTTCCAATACAATAGTCTCAGCAGCTTTGGCTTCCAGTTCCGAAAAAAAGCGACATATTGCTCCTGCTTTGCCAAAAGTTGATCCCGAGTGGAGGTAATTTCTTTATTTTAACGAATCAATCTTTGAAGGCCCTTGGAAGCAAGAAAGTTGGCCTACAAAGTAAGAAGAGTAAAATTCAGGATATGTTCACACCCAAAAATAGAAGGAGTAATAAAGAAATAAATAAACGTACCGTTGCAGTGTTGTGCATGGCGTTGTTCAACAAACACTCTCCCGAGAGTGCCTGAATCTTTTTCCTGTCTTTCTCTGAAGCCAAAGTCTTCAGATAATTAGCAAGCTCCACCAGTCGAGATAGCAAGTTGCACCCAGTAGAGATTAAAAGAGTAACATTCCATCTCCTTTGTGGATCTTCATAAGGGGCATCATAATTTTACCCCAAATTCCCATGAACTGGGAACTGGGGAAGAAGAACATCTTCTTTATGGTCAGGTGCAGTTGGTGGAGATGATGTAGCAATTGTTGGTGGAAGAGTGGATGAAGATGGAAGTAATATAGTAGTTGCTGGTGTTGGCGAAGATGGAGATGAAACTGATAAAGTTGAAGAGTGAGAAGTAGCTGCTTCAAGTGCAGTGCTGGTTGTTGGATGCTCGCCAACCAAAGACGGCAGGGACCCAGTACTCAGCCCCGCAATACCGTACACAGCAATTGGGGCCCGAAAACGGGAGTTGACATTATCTACCAAATCAAACTCTCCCGAAAGTACCAAGGCGTCGTCCTCAGTTAGTGTAACTCTCTCAACAGGTCGAGCATCATGTTGAGATGATGAGGATCGTCGTCTTCTATGAAGAAAAGTTCCCTCATCACTATCTTCTTCATCATCGCCAATTGTCACGGTGTCTATGACCGGCCCAAAAGGAGGGCCAGACACCATCGCTACCGGAGATGACTCGGGGGCATCGGTCCTCGCCCTCTTATTCTTTTCCTCGGCTGCAGAACAACGCCTTCTCTTTGGTTGTTTGTCATCTTGCCGGGGACTCCATAAAGAAACATTTGCTCCCAAAGCAGGCCTGGAGCCACCTGTTCGGGTAAGCGCCTCCTGAAGCAGTCTCGCTCCATCAGTAGGATCAGCCAAGACATCCTCCTCGGGAATAGCAACAGAGCATGTGGATAGACTTAATTTCATAAACAGGTTAGAAGGATCAATCAAGTTCTTCACATGAAAAATTGAAACAAAGTGAGTTTGAATTACCATGATTCTTGGCCTTCCACCCGTATTTAAGGGCCAGTTCTTGCCACAGACGAGTCTCGGGCATCGTAACATCCAAAATCTTTTGTACCCACCGGTCCAGACCTTCAATCACCGGTGGGATCCATCGAGTTGCTGAAACAAATGGAGGATGGAGGATAAACACGGCTGTGGAAAAATATTTAGTAACAGGAAATACTAAACAAAGATCTTACGAGTGCGGTTACAAGCGGCCAGAAAGGAAGGAGCCGCTGCCGGAATGATGTCGTTGGTGGCAGCTGCAACGAACATTTCCATCCACCCATGGTCATTATCATCATCCAGGCTAGACAACAAAGCATGGTGGCCACGATTGTAGAGATTTATCATTCCTCGCTGAAGATTTCGGAAGAATAGAGATTCATCATATGAGCTAAGGTTAGCTCCTCTCCAGTTTCCTGGCACAAATGCCGAAGATAAGCAACTGTCCTCCGCACAGAAGGACTTACTTATGCCAAACACACTTGGTAACGGAGGCAAAACTCCGCAATCACGGGATCAAGTCTCCGCTCAAAGAGAACGCACCCAAAGTAAAGAGATACGTGTAAAATTATGTAATACTCTCCTTGGGTAGGGTGACTCACTCCGATAAATCAGGAGCACTAATTTCCATGTCATGGCAGCGGCAGTCTTCCTTCACAGTAGGAATGCTGGAAGGACGTATAGAAGAAGGATACCTACTAACGGCCCATGTAGGAGAGTTAGCAGTAGGGAATTTCTCTTCAAAGTCTTTTGTGGTAATAAGACTTCTAGGGATGATAGAGCCCACTGTTGGAGGAGCAGAGTCCTCGGCCTTGTTCTTTCTTTTTGAAAAATCGGTAAGATTTGAGGAAGAAGCCATTTTATGGAAGAAGGAGAAGGTTTTTATTTGAAGAGAATTAGAGAAAAGATGAAGAGCAACATGCAAGTTAGATAAGGGAAGCTTGAAAAATTATGAAATATAAGGGAGAAAGTTGATACGTATAAGTAAAAATTTTGGCGGCTAAATTTTTTGTCATGATTACCTCAAGAATCTACAAAAGTTGTGCTGAATCATAGGATGACGAGTGTTCGGGGTATTAAATGCGGAGAGACATGCGTCTAACCGTCAAAAGCCTTCAGAGGAAATTATAGTAATTCCCGCCAAAAAAGTGTTTCTACCAACTTCCCGGTAACACAAGGTTATGTCACCGAAAAGCAGGGGGACTATCTATATAGGGTAAAATATACTATGACACGTGACAATCCAAAAAAAGGGACACGTGGAACCCAAGATAGGGGAATGGCCAAAGACCGAAGGCAGCTATTTCGTTTGTCACCGGAAAGAATAATGCTCATAAAGATGTGATACATTCTCTTCGCTCGGTAGCATTTAATTGAGAATATTTCATGGCATTAAGAGCAATTACCCGTTATAGGAAATTTGACATTTATGTTCACCGTTACATCTTCATCAATGCACCTCATAATTGACATTAAAGAAGGGCAGGATCCTAGGACCTCCTTCGTAGCTATAAATAGTGAGCTCAGTTGTCATGTAAAGGACACGAATTTTCTGGTAAACTTACGCTATATTCTATGCAAAGCTCAATACAATCTTATCTTCTTACTTTTTGATTTTGTTGTTGTTGTGCCCGGAAACCCTATTTCCGAAATTGTTGCTTCTTTTGTTTCGTCTATATCCTAAGTCTAAGTATTGCATAATTCTTCGATTATTTTATTATTTCAGAATCAAATTAATTCACTTGTCTAGAATCACGTATAAATTCAACTGTATCATTTTACAGGTAAACAGCTTGTATGTCCGCACAACAATCTTAACATTAATCTACTACATAGTTACAAATTCAGTATCTTCATTGAAACCTGGCAATCTTGTTGTACAAAAATTAGAAGCATAGACATGCATCTTTCAACTTATCTCACTGCAATCTTTGTCTCTTATCCAAATGTACAAAACTTTCCATATTTGCACCAGCAGATATTACTCTCTGATTTTCCAAACAGGAAACAGAACCAGAGTTAGCAAAGTTTAACATAGATGTTGACAACATCTGTGAAGATCCATATGATATCTGAGAATACAGTGATCTTGAAACAGGATATCTCAAAGTTGTACAAAAATTCTGTGTTGCAATCTCAGCTTCAGACCCTTTAATTAAAACTGTTGGTACATTAAATGACTTAAGCTGAGGCGGATTTCGCCATTGAGGAAGTTGTCCTGAAACTAAAAGTGTTTGCAGAAGTGGCCCTGCTTCAATAACAGACTTAAGTAGTTTCCCTTTCTGTGGCAAAGCTTTCCCCTTTGCGAGATTGTCAATAACCAATGTGGCCTCATCAACTTTTGGGACTGCATTTGAATCAGCAATGTTGTTGTTGGAAAATTCAGGGGAAGAAACTGCATTGTTAAACGCGTCGATAGGGGATGAATTGTGTGACTGATTATTGTGTGTTTCAGAGAAACTGTTTGATTGAGTAATGCTTGAGTTAGCTTTTTTGGCCTTCACAAAAGGATTGTCAACTTGAACATGAGAAATTTTGTTGAGTAGTTTCTGAAAATGATCTCTTGCTTCATCTCTTTCTTGACATATTGTCTTTAAAAGTTGGATTAATTGCTTCATATATTCTTTGTTCTTCCT
Organism: Nicotiana obtusifolia; assembly: GCA_002018475.1. Lineage (NCBI taxonomy): Eukaryota > Viridiplantae > Streptophyta > Magnoliopsida > Solanales > Solanaceae > Nicotiana > Nicotiana obtusifolia. The sequence goes on from MCJB01012296.1 coordinate 111,076, forward strand.
CATTTCTTCAGTTTTTTCTATCTTCAAATTTTCAAGTTCAAGATTAGTGTACATAAGCTTCTGCCTCATTTCATCCATCCTCTGCAACATTTGATCAAAAACCCAAGTTAGAGAAAAGTCTTCAAATATTTAATTTTATACAAAAACAGAACCTTAGCCCTTAGGCAAGGTATTCAGGAAAAATCAGTAATTCAAACAACTTTGAAAAAAGTTTTAAGGGATTTTTCACTGTAATTGTTTTGTTTCAAAATCATTCCATGAACAAGTAGATCAGTAGTGACTGTGACATTTCTTGAAAAAATCCAAACAAAGATTTTTTGATATCTAAAAGACATAATGTTTTAATGATGTAAGGAGGAAAGGAAAGATTTGAGCTGAGACTAATGAAGAACAGAAGAATTTTAGTTCTGAAATGAAAGGTGCTAAATGAAAAATGATAGAGTTGTACTCAAAAGAAATGATAAAAGAAACTGAGAAAGCAAGAAAATGAAGGAATTATTGACCAACCTCTTGGTAATACCATAAAGAAGCCATCTCTTCCATTTTTTTTTTCTCAGTTACACTCTCACAGTTTTTAGCAAAAGTGATGTACAAAAAGAGTTTCTTTTGGGAGAGGGGAGATTTGAGAGAAGTGGTTTATGTCTTTTATAGAAGGAAGCTACTACCCAAACAAGACAAAAGGTAATTATGAAGAGAAAAAAAAAGAATCTTAATACTAGCTTCTTTTGTTACTTTTTGGACATAATTTTATAGTGTTAAAAATCTTTACCATATAACTTAACTCTTAACTAATTTGTCACATTTAGGAGATAATCTTTCTAGTGAGCAGTGTGTTAAATTGTGAACTGCCCAAGAAAACCGGAAAAAGAAAAACTGAATTGGTTTTGACTTATACACAAGTGTATTTTCTAATTATACTTCATTTTGACGAAGTTTTTCCATATCCCATACAACTGGCCCACGGTTTTAAAGCTATGAGCACTACTTTTCAATTAATTCATTTTATAGCATATTAATTTGGTAAATAAGTCATTTTTCATTTTTAAAAATGTTTGCTGTTGAACACTTCATATGACGGTAATACCATCTTTTTGTAGAACAATTATTTTTCGTAGAATAATTATTTCATTTCACTAGATGTGTTTATATAATTATTATAAAGGGTAATTACGTAAATGGAAAGATAACATAAAATATAAAGAACTCTACTCTAAGTACATAACATAAAATATAAAGAACTCTATTCTAAGTACATAACATAAAATATAAAGAACTCTACTCTAAGTACACATCTAGTCTATACGCCCCCTCAAGCTGGACGTCGGTAGGTAAGTCCAAGCTTGGACCGAAGAAGCAAAAACGAACACGAGAGAGCGGCTTCGTCAGAGCATCAGCCAACTGATCAGCTGCAGAAACATGAGTCACACGTAGAATACCACGCTGAACCTGTTCCCGAATAAAGTGAAAATCCAGGGCAATATGCTTCATCCGAGAGTGAAAAACAGGATTAGAACAAAAGTACGTAGCACCCACGTTATCACAGTATATAACAGGATAAGCAGGGAGAAACACCCGAAGCTCAGTCAACAGAGAACACAACCAGCGGAGCTCTGCAGCAGTGGAGGCAACAAATCGGTACTCGGCCTCGGTGGAAGAGCGAGCAACAGTGCGCTGCTTCCGAGAGGCCCAAGAGATGGGGGAGCCACCAAAATAAACCACATATGTACTCGTGGAGGTATAATCATCCTTGTTGTCGGACCAGTCAGAATCAGAGAAGGCATACAAGGACGGCTGAGAAACACGACGAAGAAGTAAACCAAGGTCAATAGTACCACAAAGGTAACGGAGCAGGCGCTTCGCCGTGGCCCAATGAGCAGTAGTCGGCTTATGCATGAACTGAGATAACTTGTTCACGGCGTAAGCAATGTCAAGACGAGTGAGGGCCAAATACTGTAGACTACCCACAACAGTCCGATACTCAGTCGGGTTATCCAGGGTTGTGCCATCTAGGAGAGACAACGGCTGATCAGTGGCTAGCGGAGTAAGTACCGGCTTGGAATCAGCCATATGAGTCCGATGCAGAAGACAAGGATGTACTTCCGCTGAGATAGTAGGAGACCATCACGGTGCGGTAGAATCTCAACTCCAAGAAAATAGGACAGAGTACTAAGGTCCTTGATGGAGAAACGACGTGCCAACTCAGCTAGAAAACGATCAACTGTACCCGGATCAGACCCAGTAACCACTATATCATCAACATAAACTAGCACAAACACAGAGACACCAGCCCGGTCGAAGAGAAACAACGAGGTATCAGCCTTGAAATTCCGAAACCCCTGTGCCAACAAAAACTGTCTCAACTCTGAACACCAAGCCCTTGGAGCCTGCTTAAGGCCATAGATAGCCTTATGCAGCTTACACACATAGTGCGGATGATCAGTGTCAACAAATCCCTGAGGCTGAGCCATGTACACATCCTCATAAAGACGACCCTGTAGAAATGCATTGTTGACATCCAACTGCCTGAGAGACCATCCCCGAGAGACTGCCAAGGTAAGAACCAAGCGAATGGTGGCTGGCTTAACAACCGGACTAAAAGTCTCCTGATAGTCAATACCAAGGCGCTGATGAAAGCCCTTGGCAACTAACCTAGCCTTATACCGATCAACACTGCCATCAGAAAGATACTTAGTGCGGTAAACCCACTTGCAGCCGACTAAGTTCTGAATACCATCAGGAGGGACCAACTCCCATGTACCATTGCGCACAAGCGTCTCAAACTCCTCGGACATGGCAGCCCGCCCTAGGCTATGCATAATAATTGTTAGTACTAAAGTCTTCTTTTGCATTTATCTTGTAATAGCGCACAGTGAACAATACCTTGAAAGTTGGACCTAGCTAGGCATCATGATAAGCGGTATCAAAGTCGATACTCCCCTTATGCAGTGGGTGGGGTAACCTCAACGAGCATATTATGTCTGATGGACCAATGGCGGTTGAGCTCGAAAGAGGGTTCCATGTGAAACTTGCTTTAAACAAATCCCATGTTAGAATGGAAGAGAAAAGTTAATACTTATAAGGGTGAGTTCAAGATTCAACTGTTATATGTCTTTTAAGTTAGAGCCGAAATAAAATAATTATATCAGTGAAGTCTAAAAGTCTTTAGGTCACGCAGAGATAGAACATATCAAAAATGAACAATACTTTGACAGTTTGAAATGACTGTGATGGATCCAGAGCAACATAGAAAGAAATTAGTTGTGAAGTTTTCTATGTTTGTTCATAGATTCAGTAGCCATCATATGTTAAAGAAGGTTTTGAAGAGCGAGGTTACAGATAAAATGAATATGAGCCTTCAAAGGGCAAATGACATTAATCATACGACCAATAATTAAAAAAAAAAAAAAAAAGAAACATACAATCTTAATATTTTTTATATTGATCTCAAATAGAATCTGATGAACTCAGGAAACATTATAATGACTTCAAATTAAATAAAACAAGAATAAGGATAAAACCAGGTTTTGATAAAGACAACGAACGTGGATGAGGTATTCATCAAACGAAAAGCTGGAATATTTCTTTCTTTATCCCCGACAAGCTGTTTGTACACTCCTTAGATTTTCTATATCTTCACGTTAAACTGGTATTAATTAATATTACAGATGGGTATAATTACTAATCTAATACCAGCATTATTAACAAACCCATACAATTTTAATTCTACGCCGTTAGATTTCTTAATGATTGCGTCGTGTTACGTCCTAAGGTTTGTCTTATTCTCCTAATTTAATTTTAATGTTGTTTCTTTTTTCTTTTATGGTTTACACTATTGGGTAAGAAGTAGACAAATTTGCTTATATATTTTAATAATAATGTTTCATTAAAGGACAAAAGCTGCTTGGTTTTTGTATTGGTTCAAATCCATGCAATGTATCTAGCAGTTCTCTACCTGGATAATCAATTGACATACACACGCATTATAACATTTAAATTTTAAGTATTATTATTCTTAACTCATTACTTGCCTAGATTTCCTAGAAAAGTTGACCCTTTATAATTTATAGTGATCCAAGAATACCAGCGCAGTTTCATTATTAAAATAAAGTTTTAAATTCCTGTGCCTTAATTCAGTTATTTGTTCAAGTTTTGACAATAGTTGAGCAAGTACGCAGCCTAGATTTTAGGGTATGATTTTTGTATTATCCATCTATGTTTCACTTGCCTAGAATTTTATGGATGGTCATTCAATTTTGTATTTATTATTTAAAAATTACTTCTTCTTTTTTGTTATGTAAAAGTCATTCAAAAAATTATTTGTTCATTTTTTAAAAGTCATTTTTCTTTTTTTTGTTACACAAAGTTATTTTACTATACTCTAATTATCACAATAGTCACTTTGATCAGATTTTACAAACCTTTTACCTGAAAAATTCATTATGCCCTTGACATTATAAATCCTTCCATTTATGCAACATCTTCTATATTATATGCTATATAATATACTTTTGACATTATAAATCCTTCCATTTATGCAACATCTTCTATATTATATGCTATATAATATACTTTTACCTAAATATTTTACTTATAATTAAAAATAACTTAATATTATTTATTTATTATTTTTATAATATATTCGTACATTTAATTTTTTCTTAACATTAATTTTTATCATATATAAATAGCATTATTAAATTTGTCGGTAACCTTACAGTGAACAAATTTCAAGTTCACGTTCTTAACCATGCTTAATAAAATACTTTTAATGAATATTTATAAAATCAAAGCTCATTGATTTATCAGTCAAGCCGTACCCATTAATCCAATAATATATTTTACTTTTAAATAAATAATATAAACAGGTAAAGCTTTAAAAAATTTAATATTAAACATGAATATCTTTGAAATTTTTGCTAAAATTCTTATTAACTATAAACATCATTTGTTAAACAAATCTATTTTTATTATTTCAAATAAATATTAAAAAATAAATAGTTTTATTTTTTTATATTTAAAATATGTTCATGTTTGAATATTATTAAACAAACTGAGTGCCATGGAAAAATTAAATGTATGAATATATTATTAAATTAATAAATAAAACAATATAAAGTTATAATAATTCTAAGTAAAATACCTTGGTTAAAATATATTATATAGCATATAGTATAGAAGGTGTTACATAAATGAGAGGATTTATAATGGCAGGGGCATAATAGATTTTTAAGTAAAAGTATTATAAAATCTGGCAAATGTGACTTTTCTGATAAATAGAGCAAAGTAAAATGATTTTTATGTAACAAAAAAAAAAGTAACTTTTGAGTAATGAACAAAATTAAATGATTGTTACGTAACAAAAAGAAAAAAAATAACTTTTGCCTAATGAACATAAAGTTAAATGACTTACTCATAAAAATTACTTCTTGCCTAGCTATGCCTATAGCTATTGCCTCCAAGATCGCATTTGGACATTTTTGGAAAATTTATTTTAGAAAGAGTCATCTTTTCTTTTTTCTTAAGATTCAGTTGAACAATAGAGACGGGAGATCGCTAGGACTCGATCGAACTTGTAACACTAATGAGTTTGCGCTCAAATTTAATTTCTTGATTTTTTTTTTTTTTGTGAAATCTGAATTTTATTTGTAAAAGGCATCATTGAAGTTTTCTGAATAATTCTTTTGGCGAATAAAACACGTATAGCAGTTCTTATAAAATGTTTGGTTTCATATAAAAGTGTCTCGAGGTTTATTACTTAGTTAAGGAAACTCTTCATTCTAAAAAGTGGTATATGCTTCATAATTGTAAGTTTTAAGCACTTTTTACTCTGTTTACCCTCAAAATCCAGATAACAATTAAATTTATAAGTAGTTTTAAGGATACATAGATTAATTTGGCACAAAGCGATAGATTGAACTATAAGTAAAGCAAATAATAATAAAGTAAATTCAAACCGTGTGACTTGAACAGTTATAGCCTTGAGAGATAGACCTCACTTGAACCGAATATGATCCAAATAATGTCAAATACAGATAGTGCAGTAGCTTGCAGAAAGATATATTATAATGCTTTTGGGATGCGTGTTACCGTGTGCTTTACAAATAATCAGACCCCCTTCATATAGTAGGGGAGTCCTACTTTAGGTACAACTCTATATAAGATAAAAAATCTCATGATTTGCTAACTAAAGGTTTCAATGATACGTGCCGATACTCCCGCCGTGATGTGCGACCGGTTACGTATATTTCGGCCTTCCGTTATTTTGGTTCGATGATGTTCTCTCGAGCTAATTCGAAGTCGGAGCTAGTTCGGGAGCCATGGACTCGATAATCTTTGAAGGCGCATGTTCTAACCTCGTACCTAGGTTCGACGGAACCTGGGGTCGATCTTTAATCCATTACGTTTCGGTTCCGATCCGTCATGCAATAGATGAGCTCGGTTTCGGCCGTATACAGATAGTACCCTCGTTTTTCGGAGTGTAAACGACGAGAAACGATATGAGCCCCTGATCCTGATCTCGATACTTCGCTTCAGAAACGATAAAAATAGACGAAACGTCTCGTCAGTCACATCTTAAAAGCATTAAATGTTCGTCAGTCGCTGGTCGGCCGCTAAATACTTTGAACCATCTTTTGAATACTATATATACTCCATCCTTCATCCATTCAAACTTTACGTTTAAACCTCTTCTACTCTTGTTCTTTTAAAAAATCTTTGCATTCTCTAACACTTGTACCAGATTTTTTTGAGGTTTTTGCAGGAATCTCCGCTCGTCTTTATTCCAAAATATGAGCTTAACCTTTTAACTTCCTCTCCTTCATTGCTATTCAGAAAAATGGCAAAAACTTCTAAGACAGTTCCACGAAAAGAAACCGCCTATTCATCACGGCCGGTTGGCGAAGAAACAGTGGCGGAACCTCACCGTGAAGTGTTTGTTCCTGGTGGGTGCTTGACCGGTGCTGATTTCAAGGTTGAAAAGACTTCCTCGGTACCGGGTCAATGCGAGCCGGTCTCGAGATATATATACTTGATCATCGACGATCTCCTCTCCAAGGTCAAAGAGGATTGCAACTGGGTTGATAAACACGTGGTGATGCCACGCCTGAGGAAGCGATTACTACCCACGTGGAGGATTTTTTAAATGTTTACACTTATCCCTTCACGTTGGGCCCCTGGGACCCGGTCATCATCGCCTTCTGTAAGAGGTACAAGGTGACTCTTGGTCAAATCCACTCCTCTTTCTGGAGGATAGTAATTCTCCTCCGCTTCTTCGAAAGCAAAATCGAGGGGCGTCCCTTCACCATCGATCATCTCATGCGCCTGTACAATCCCCGACTTTATCGAGAGGGATTAATAATGCTTGCCCCTCGGGCCAGAAAGGCCCCATTCTCGAGTATAGATGAGGATCGGGATCGAGGCTGGTTGGGCCGATTCGTTTGGGTGAAGACCTCGGATTTAATCCCGGCCTAGAACATGTCATTTCCCGAGAAATAGAACATGAAATATAAGTATGACTTTGCCTTAAAGATTTTATTTATTGTTTTTTCCTTTTCCTCCCTTCTTATCGACGTTTTGTGGTTCCACTGTTGCTCAAATGCTGAATACAATTCCTCGACTCAAGCAGTGGGTCAAGGACCTCGTGTCACAGAAACCCGAGCATGCGTGGCGCGAACTGTCGAAGGGCTGGTAGAAGGCCCATTCCCATGGTAAGTTTCCTTATCCGATTCAATAATATTTGATTTTTTCCTCATGCCGTTGAGTTCTCATTAGTTCCGTTTTCTTTTGCAGGTCTTCCCAAGGATGTTGCTATAAGGCCTCCATCCGGTGACGAGGATGTGCCTCTCGAGCCCCCTGCTCCGAGGCAGGGTGATGAGAAGAAAAGGAAGAGGGCCCCGAGTTCTCCCAGCTTGGAAAAGAAGAAAACAAAAAGAGGTATGGTGCGTAAACCTAAGGGTAGCACCAGTGCTCGGGCGCCCTCTTCTGACTCACTCCACCGGCTCAGGGATGAGTCAGAAGGAGAAGAAGAGAACTCCGAACTGGTGGCCCATGTGCGGTCAAGGCTTGAGGTTTGAGGGGACCCCGAACCAGTGAGAGCTGAAATTGAATTACCTCGACTCGGGGAGGTCGATGAGGGAGCTTTAGCCGTAGCTTCTGACCCAGAAGGAGGCGAGGCTGCTTTGCCTCGAGCTAGGGAGGCTGATAACGACACCATAGTTGGTTCTTTTCGGACAGCGGATAGTGCTCCGAAGGGCATACCCTGAGTGATAGATCTCTCCGGTTCGCCATTATTTACTGAGTCTATGATCCCTGATGCTCAGGCGCTGAAAGAACGACACAATGAAGAGCCACAAGGGGCGGTAGACTCCTTTCAAAAATTCTTTGATGGCTTAGACTCTACCACTACAGAGGACATCACTGGGTCGGGTGATATGCCGGTGCTGAAGAAAAGTCCATCATCGGGGACAAGTGGACCTGCCTCGAGCCCAAAACTAGTCAACTGGTTCCCAGCCCCGAGTTTGAATCATGACCAGAAGAGATAAATCGTTATGTCCATTCCGGAGGATGCTCGGATTCTTTCTGCCCCCATGGGAGTGGCCAGTTACCTTCGGTGCTTGGTGACCGAGGAGGATCATGCCAAGATGAATGAGGTAGAAATGTCTTGCTTATTCAACGAAGCCTAACAGACATTAAATCAGGTAACCTCAGATACCTCCTAATAATTCCTAGTGTGTACTTAGATTATTTCGTAGATGATCGTAACTCCTCCTTCTTTGTTTGTAGGCTTCGATACTCCACCATGAAACGTTCCTTCGATACTAGGAAGAACTGAACCAGTACGAGGCCGAGATCCGAGGGCTCACTGAGAAAAGAGATGCTTAAAAACTTCTCAGTACGCAAAGAGAAGGGGAGGCTAAGGGCCTCCGGCTGAGTTAGAGGTGGCTCGGAAAGAGCATTCCGACCTGGCTGAGCAGGGAAGAAGAATTTTTGAAGTTAGTGACGATGAATCGGTCATAGTGACTAACGGTCTGAACCCCCAGGTCCAGCAAAAGATTGATAAGATCGGACAGCTTTGGGAAGAGGTAGAAGCAATAAATGTTGAGGCCGAAGAATGGAAAAAAAATATGGACCACTTGGCCTCAAAAAAGGAGACTGCCCGGGCCCAACTAGCTTTGGTTGAAGCCCAGCTGAGGTATGGAGCAGAAATCCTCGGTGCAGGTCACGAAGATCGAGGAGCTCCGATCCCAGTTGAATTCATCTATCTCTGATCGAGAAAATCTGGCCACGGAGCTCGAAGCAGCCAAGTTGGAGGCCAAAGTAGTTAAGGCCAATGCCAATGAGATGGTGGCTATTTATAAGGCCGATGCCGAGGCTGCTCAAGTTCGAGAAAAAGACATCACCGAGCATGCTAAATGACAATCTCAAAGGGAGGCCCTCGAGGAAATCCGTGCTCGGAGTTTCGACCTATCAGCCGAAATCGAGAACACAAAGGAGCTCGAAGCTGACGCTAAAAGGTTGGCTTATCCTGAGGATGATAATGACTCTGCCCCTAATGAGGACCAAGCCACTTAGGCCTTTAGATGTTTTTGTTTTTTGTTTTTTGTATTTTTTTGAGGCTGTTCGGTCTTTGTAAAAAATTTCATCGGGCTATTTGGCCCTTGTAAAATGAATTTTGTACAAATATATAAGGCTTTCTTTCCCTTTCACACTTTCGAATTTTTTCTTTTGCTTTATTATGTATATTCACAGAGATCAAAAATTCCTTCGCACGAAATAATTAGGTTATGTTCGAAGATTCAAACAAACCTTACCTTTACATTATTCTATTTTAAGGCATTTTGGGAGTTCGGTGTTACCGGAAACTTCCTCCCAAAGTAAGTAGTTAAGATTATAGTTCGCCGAGGATAGCCTTTAGAACCGGTTATGAAAATTTTCTTTTTGAAGCCCTTGTTTTTATTACGGGTCTCGGACGTCTTCGAGCCATGTAAATATGGCAGTAGCCTTTAAATTTGGGTGTCACCCAGTGGGCTTGCTTTCCCGAGTTATCCGGGCTTGCCTAAGATAACAGTCCCCGAGTGGGGATGGCCGTGGCCTTTAAAATTCGGGGGTTGCCTAATAGGTCTTATGCCCCCGAGGTCTAATAGCTTGGACCGTTCGAGTTTGTTTTCGGACGGCAGTCTCCGAGTGAGAGAGTGATTGTTCGATCTCAGGTTAAAGCGGCCCTTGGGCTTGTTAACTTTAGGGGTTCGGAAGCAGGGAATTCCTTAAGAAATGTAAAATAAGAAATTTTTAAAATACAAGATGATGGCAAGGAATAAATCTCTCTTTATTCTTGTGTAAAACAGTCATACATGCGTACATGCTTTATGCTAGGACCCGAGCAATCTATGCGGGCATGGTTCTTTTGACCGTTTAGCCCTTACAACAAATCCTACCTATCGAGACCCTTCCACTACAAAGTAATTTCCTTGCTAAAGTCAATATATGAGGGTAATGCCCCCCAGTATTCGAAGTTGATCATAGAGAAAAGCTTTGGATACTGTTAATCTGATCTTCGACACCGATTCGTGATCAGTCTTTGATTCTAAATTAGCACGATCCACTGTTGCCTCATTAAAAACCTTGCCGGAAAACCCATTTGGGACAAAATCGGTCCAAGGGAAAAAGAGTGCAACGCGTGCTTTCAGACCTAAAACTTTGTACTGCTCCTTGTCAATCATATGCAAATGTTAGTCCGAAATATAAATAAAAGAAAATGAATGGGGTCATATCTTAGCAATAATATCATTTTAGGTAAGTTATATTCCAATTGCTCGGTAGTTGTTCACTGTTCATCATTCCGAGCTTGTAGGATCCTTTTTCGGTGATTTGACGATATGATACGCTCCTTCCCGGTTCGGTCCCAACTTTCCCTCACTCGGGTTTCGGGTGTTCAATGTGACCTTTCATAGCACTAAGTCCCCGACGTTGAAGTATCAAAGGTTGGCCCTTCCGTTGTAATATCTCTCGGTCCGTTGCTTTTGGGCAGCTGACCGAACAAGGGCGGTTTTCACGTCTTTCATCCAACGGGTCCAAGCTCGAATAATTGCCTCGTCATTTGATTCCTTTGTTGCATATTGGAATCTGGTATTTGGCTCTCCGACTTCGACTGGTATTAAAGCTTCGACACCGTAAACCAATGAGAACGGGGCGGCCCCGGTGCTGGACTTTAAGGTCGTACGATATGCCCATAGGACTTCAGGTAGGATTTCCTTTCACCTTCCTTTAGCGTCGGTTATCCTCTTTTTGAGTTTTTGGAGTATGGTTTTGTTGGTCGATTCGGCTTGTCCGTACCCACTAGGGTGATAAGGTGTTGACAGGAACCATTTGATCTTGTGATCCCCAGGAAACTTGGTCACTTTGCTGCCGATAAATTGTTTCCCGTTGTCACTTACGATTTCGATGGCTCTCCGAACTGACATATGATGTGGTCCCAAATAAAGTCGATGAACTCCTTTTCCCAGACCTTCTCATATGTCTGGGCTTCCACCTACTTAGAAAAATAATCATTCATAAATAATATAAATTGAGCCTTACCTGGTGCCCAGAGAAGGGGCCAACGATGTCCATTCCCCACTTCATGAATGGCCAAGGTGATAAAACCGAGTGGAGCAGCTCCCCGGGTCGATGGATCATCGGAGCGTGTCTTTTGCATTCATCACATTTTTGAACGAACTCCTTTGCGTCTTTTTCTATGTCGATCCAATAATAACCGGCTCTTATTATTTTCGAACTAGCGATTCGGCGCCCGAATGATTTTCACAGGTACTTTCGTGGATTTCCCTCAAAACATACTCAGTATCGCCCGGCCCTAGACATATTGCAAGTGGGCCATCGAATGTTCTTCTAAACAAGGTTTCTTCTTCGAACAGGCTAAATCGGGCCACCTTTGTACGCAAGGCCCTCAACTCTTTTGGATCCGAGGGTAGTTTACCGGATCTGAGATATTCTACGTACTTATTCCTCCAGTCTCATGTTAGGCTCGTCGAGTTGATCTTAGTGTGGCCTTCTTCCACCACTGATCTCATAAGTTGTATGACTTCTCCTAAGTTGAACTCGTCGTTTTCAGCCGATTACCCCAAGTTAGCGAGGGCATTAGCCTCGCTGTTTTGATCCCGAGGTACGTGTTGCAAAGTCCATTCTTTGAATCGATGTAATGTCACGTGTAATTTGTCCAAGTATCTTTGCATTTGTTCCTCTCTGACCTTGAATGTTCCATTGACTTAGTTTACCACAAGGAGGGAGTCTCACTTGGCTTCGATCACTTCCGACCCCAAGCTCTTGGCTAGTTCAAGTCCTGTAACCATGGCCTCATATTCGGCCTCGTTGTAAGTCAATTTCACAGTCTTAATAGATTTCTAATTATATTACCTGATGGTGGCTTTAATACGAGTCCAAGTCCGGACCCTTTTGCGTTTCAGGCGCCGTCCGTGAAGAGGGTCCAGATTCCCGAGGAAGTTCCTGAGTTAATCAACAACTCTCTTTAGACCTAGGGTCTTAGGGTCGGTGTAAAGTCGGCAACAAAGTCTGCCAAAATTTGAGACTTAATCGCGGTTTGAGGTCGATATTCAATATCGTACCCACTTATTTCTATGGCCCATTTGGCTAGTCAGCCCAAGAGTTCGGGCTTATGCATAACGTTCCTCAATAGGTAAGTAGTTACGACACATATGGGATGACATTGGAAGTACGATTTTAGCTTCCTAGAGGCGCTTCACAAAGCGAGCACCAGTTTTTCCAGGTGAAGGTACCTAGTTTCGGTCTCACCTAAGGTTCTACTAACATAGTAAATTGAAAATTGTGTATCTTGCTATTCCGAACTAGGACTCCACTTATCTCCGAGACCGCCAAGTACAAGTATAGTTACTCGTCCGCCTTTGGTGTGTGAAGCAGGGGCGGGCTTGATAAATACCTTTTGAGTTCCTCCAAAGCTTGTTGGCATTTCGGGGTCCACAAAAAATTGTTCTTCTTCTTAAACAGTGCGAAGAATCGGTGGCTTTTGTTGGATGACCTATAAATAAATCGCCCCAGGGTGGCTATTCACCCGATTAACCTTTGCACGGCCTTTATGTTGTCCACGACCGTGATATCTTCGATGGCTTTGATCTTATTAGGATTGATCTCAATTCCCCGATTGGATACCATAAATCCGAGGAACTTACTCGAACCTACTCCAAATGCATATTTTTCTGGTTTCAGCTTCATATTGTACTGCTTCAGTATGCTGAATATTTCTTGCAAATGTCTTAAATGGTCCTCTGCTCGCAGGGACTTAACTAACATGTCATCAATGTAAACCTCCATTGATTTTTCTATTTGTTTCTCGAACATCCGATTTAGTAAGCGTTGGTATGTGGCACCAGCATTCTTTAATCCAAACGGCATTACGTTATAACAGTATGTGTCATACTTAATGATGAAGGAAGTTTTTTCCTGATCACCCGGGTCCATCCGTATTTGGTTGTACCTGGAATAGGCGTCGAGAAAACTGAGGGTCTCGTGGCCGGCCGTGGCATCGATCATACGGTCGATGTTGGGCAAAGGAAAAGAGTCTTTGGGGCATGCTTTATTCAAATCTTTATAGTCTACACACATTCTTAATTTATTCCCTTTTTTAGGTATTACCACTACGTTTGCTAACCAATCCGGGTATTTGACCTCCCAAATAGATCCTATTTTATGAAGTTTAGATACCTCATCCTTGATGAAAGCATGCTTGATATCGGACTGGGGTCTCCTTGTTTGTTTAACCGGATGAAACTTCGGGTCCAGGCTTAGCTTGTGAGTGGTTACCTCCGATATGGTACCTGTCATATCGAGGTGGGACCAAGCGAAACAGTCTTCGCTAGTTATAAGAAATTGAATGAGTTTTACCCTGAGCTCGGAGCTAAGCCCCATGCCCAGGTATACCATTCGATCGGGCAAGTTTTCTCGCAATATGACTTGTTCCAGCTCCTCGACCGTCGATTTAGTAGCGTCAAAATCATCGAGGGCTATAAAAGATCTGGGAATCCCATAATCTTCATCCCCGACTTCCCCTTGTTTGTTCGAATCTGCCGAAGATGGTATCAGTGATTTCTATTTTGCCCCGTTTTTTACCACCTGGTTTGGGCTTCAATGTTGAAACTATAGATGCTGGTGTCACCTCTTTGACTGCGAACATTTCTTTTGCAACCGGTTGTTCCCTGCAGACCGTTCTAACTCCGTCGGGTGTTGGAAATTTCAATGCATGGTGCATTGTCGAAGGCACCGCTCTCATGTTGTGGATCCATGGCCTTCCCAATAGAGCGTTGTATCTCATGTCCCCTTCAATTATATAAAATTTGGTCTCCTGGATGGTCCTGGTGGTGTTTACTGGTAGTGTTATTTCGCCTTTAGTGGTCTCACAAGCCATGTTAAATCTGTATAGAACTCGAACTGCAGGCACGACTTGGTCTTGGAAACCGAACTATTCCACAACCCTTGATCGAATGATGTTGGCCGAGACACCTAGATCAATTAAGACATATTTAACCCGAATTTTATTTAGGAGTACAGATATTACTAGTGAATCATTGTAGGGTTACACGATCCCTTCCGCATCTTCATCGTTGAAATATAAAGTTCCTTCCGGTATATAGTCCCGAATTCATTTCTCCCTAGTGATGGATACTTTGGTGCGTTTCAACATCGGCCCCTATGAAATATCAACTCCTTCAATTATCATGTTAATGACGTGTTGAGGTTCTTCTTGTTCAGCCTGTTTGTTAGAATCCCTGTTCCTGAAATGATTCTTCGCTCGTCCTCTCAAGAACTCCGCAGATGCCCATTGTTGAATGGACGAGCTACTTCCTCTCTCAGCTGTCGACAATCCTCCGTTTTGTGACCATGAGTGCCATGATATTTGCACATCTGGTTAGGATCCCTTTGGGTTGAATCGGATTGTAGGGGTCGAGGCCATTTGGTATCTTTGATGTGCCCGATAGCCGATACAATGGCGGCAGCATGGACACTAAAGTTGTATTCCGATAGCCTTGGTGCATCTTTAGACCTGTCAGGCCATTTTTGGTCATAAGTGCCCGGCTGCTTTGACCTCGATTGTTCCTCCTTTCGTTTCCCACGGGGTTTCGTCCAGACCCACTACTTCTCCGATCTTTGTTATATGGTTGATACCTATCCCTATTTGGCCTCGGTTCACGATCAATTTCTCTCTTGACTCTATCGAAGGTCCTGACCGAATAAACAGACCCCGAAGGGGCCCCGAGTTGGTCATCTTCGACTCTGATTTTTGACTGGTACTGGTTATGCACTTCGGCCTATATAACAGCCGGATATTCTACTAAGTTCTGCTTCAGCTGCTGTGAAGCTATTGAGATTTGAATATTAAGTCCCTGAGTAAAAGCTTGAACAGCCTAATCATCAGTGACCGGTGGCAGGTCCATTCGTTCCATTTGAAATTCTCGATACGAATTCTCTAAGCATTTCATTGTCCTTTTGTCTCACTTTGAAGAAGTCAGATTTCCTGGTTTCGACCTTAATAGCCCCAGCGTGTGCTTTCACAAAAGAGTCTGCAAGCATAGCAAATGAGTCAATAGAATTAAGGGGCAAGTTGTGATACCATATCATGGCTCCCTTTGACAAAGTTTCTCTGAATTTCTTCAGTAAGACGGACTCGATCTCATCATCCTCTAAGTCGTTTCCTTTGATAGCGCATGTGTATGAAGTGACGTGATCGCTCGGGTCAGTTTTTCCACTGTACTTAGGAATTTCAAGCATGCAAAATTTTTTGGGAATCAGCTTCAGAGCCGCACTCGGAGGAAAAGGTTTCTGTACAAACTTCTTGGAATCCAAGCCTTTCAGTATCAACGGCGCTGGGATTTGGTCGACCCTGGAATTGTAGGTCTTCACCTTTTTGTCGTTTGCTTCGATTTTCTTCTCCCCTGATTCTATTCGTTTTGTCAGCTCCTCGAGCATTTTTATGATCTCGGGGTTACTACCCGGTTCGTTCCCACTCGACCTTTCTGCGACCGGTTCTTCCCTGTGAGCGATTTATCGAGACGGGCCCGGCTCAATCTTGCTCGATGTGCGGCTCTAATTTTGTAACTGAGCTATTGCCGCTTGTTGAGCATGCAACATTTTGAAGATCATCCGCAGATTGACCCCGTCCCCCTCCATTATTTTGAGTATTCTATGCAGTCGACCGAGCTCTACCACGGATGCTATTCTTAGGGTCGGTAGGCAAAGTTATGTCGATAGCCACATGCGAATTAACGTCAATCGGATCAGCGATCGGAATTCCAGCGGGATCAGCAGGCGGTATCTCGTTACCGGGCGCTATGTTGTTATTTTCACCTTGGTGACCGGACTCATTGTCAACATGCAGAGGTGGTGATTGAGAGTTTGACATTCTTGTATTTTAGCCTGGAATCGAAGACACTTCAAAGAGCAAGAGTAAAGCAGTATGTGTTACGGAGATTTGTATCAAATAACAACTATTATCCTTAGCCCCACAGTGGGCGCCAAACTGTTTACCCTCAAAATAGGATAACAATAAAATTTATAAGTGGTTTTAAGGATACGTGGATTAATTTGGCACAAAGTGATAGATTGAACTATAAGTAAAGCAAATAATAATAAAGTAAATTCAAACCATGTGACTTGAACAGTTATAGCCTTGAGAGATAGACCTCACTTGAACTGAATATGATCCAAATAATGTCAAATACAGAAGAGCAGTAGCTTGTAGAAAGATAATACTATGATGCTTTTGGGATGCGTGTTACCGTGTGCTTTACAAATAATCATACCTCCTTTATATAGCAGAGGAGTCCTACTTTAGGTACAACTCTATATAAGGTAAAAAATCTCATGATTTGCTAATTAAGCGGTTTCATTGATACGTGCCGAGACTCCCGCCGTGATGTGCGACCGGTTACGGATATTTCGGCCTTCCGTTATTTTGGTTTGATGAAGTTCTCTCGAGCTAATTCGAGTCGAAGCCAGTTTCGGGGTCACGGACTCGATAATCTTTTAAGGCACATGTTCTAACCTCGTACCTAGGTTCGACGGAACCTGAGGTCGATCTTCAATCCATTACGTTTCGATTCCGATCCGTCATGTAATAGATGAGCTCGATTTCGACCGTACATACTTCTAATTTTTTTTTTATTAATTACCAAAATTTTAAAAGTTATCACCCTAATTAGAATAGTATTAGTATGTTATATCATATGGCTTCCAAAAAGGGGGGAAAAGAACAAAGTAGCAGTGAGTTATTAATTTTTTTTTGGTTTCCACCTATGTTTAATTGTCCAGCAATCATATTGGAGTACGATTAATCTGAATTCATATCGTGTTAGGTTCATTAAAAGAATAAATGCTTCATACAAGCACTTTTTTAATATTTAAAACTCGAACACAAAACTTCTAATTACGACGTATCCGTCCCACTACAGTGTAGTTATTCACATATTATATCATCTGTTGACGCGGTTTAGGTAATATTTGGAACCATTTAGTCAAGCATTGAAGTTGCGTAAAATTCTATTAGAAGTCCCAAGAAAAATGAAAATGAAAGCAAAGAGATGAGAGTACTCCTTTTAGTATTAGACATGCATGAACGTGAAAAAAAATACCATATTGATGTAGACGAAAGCTGAGGATAGGTAGTAGTATTAGGGTTTATTTAGTTGAGAAATAAGTTATCCCAGGATGAATTATTTTGGGATTAGTTATTCAGTGATTGTTATCCCACCCTTCCATAAGGATAAAAATAATACTACAATCCCGAAATATTTAATCTCGGGATTAGTTATACCGCGATTTTATCCCAATCAAACATGATATAATTCAACTCAAATTTAATCCCAAAATTAATTATCTCGTATCCTTCGTACCAACAGAACCTTAACAAAGTCACATATGGCAAAGTGCCTAACCTATATGTCCTAGTTCCTACTAGTCTATGTCTGCATATTGAAGGATAGAAAAAATACAGTGCTTTTTGGAGCTCAACGAAGCAATGGTCTAGAAAAGCAGAGACTACTCTTCACTATTTCAGGAACTGTTTTTGTCTAAGTGCTTGTTTTACTTCCTAACAACTAACGGCTTCACTATAAAAAAGAAGAGAGAGTTTTGCTTGTTATATAAAAGACTTCTTGTAGTGAAGCTTTGGATTCAATAATTAACAGGATTTATTTGAGCTTAGAATATTGTCAGTCTAGAGAAGACAAAAAGATAATTTAGAATATTAGTGCATGACATACTATAACAATCAAATTCAATGCCTTTTATTTCAGATAAACCATAGGGATCATATAGTTGAATCTATGAGCATAGTTGAAGGGTATATATGTTAATTATTGCCATTAATTAGTGAGTGGTAAAAGTATTAAGGATTGTATTAAGAGAAGAAAGCTATATTGTCCGGTTCTGCACATGGGATTATTAGGAGTTTGGTACAAAGTCATGTGTACAAACATTTCAAACAAGGTGGTAATATACTAAGAGTAACAGCCACCTCTAGTACGACACTTGTCACCTCGCCCGTATCTATTGGCACCTGCAACCTTTTTGTTCTCATCTAACGTTCTAAGTTGCAAAATGCAAATATTGTAGGTAGTTGCACCGCCCTGCTTTTGTACGTTTGATATCATATTTAGACTTTCTAGCTTTTTTTGATAGGGACGAGGCAATCCAATATTCAATTTTAATGGGCTTATATTGAATTTATGTATTATTAGAGTCGTGGATTCATATTAAATATTTGTTAAGATTATATATATGAGTCCATAAACTTTAGATTATATCCGCCTTTAAATAGGGTTGCGATCGAACTTTTGCTGTCACAAATTATAACTTAAGCTCGGTTACTTGATCGACCTCACTATTAGAAATACAGACTTTTCCTAAGGAAGAATTGGTGGGAAATCTGTGTGATATTTTAATATTTCCACGACATTTTCAGGGGAGACGCTCAGTGAGAATATGGCTGGTGGAAAAATAATTTTTCAAGACATTCGTGGGTAATTCTCAGGGAGTTTCCGCTGAGAACTTCACGAGAACTTGGTGGGGTCACATAGTATATTTTCCCATGAATATCATGGGAAAAGTAAGAAAATATAATAATTTAATTTTCTTAAGTTTCACCTTGAATATGTGCGAATTATTAAAAGTAATTTAGATATATTTTTCTTACCCATGAAAGCAGTGGGAAATATTCATAACCTAAAAATAAACATATGAACATTCCCACGAAAATCAGGGGGGAAATATTGAAATTCTGGAAAAAAAAAATATGCACAAAATTCCCACGGAGTCGGTGGAAATCCGTGGGAAATCTGAAAAATATTTTCATGGCCAAATATGTTTTTAGAACTACATCACCTGCCAAACAGAAAGTACAACCACCAATACAAGACTAAATACAATTAAGCATTCAAATACCAAATTCAACATGCAATCCAATTCATTTCATAAACAACACCTAATTCAATTTATTTCATAATCAATATCCAACAAAACAGAAAGTAGAATAAAAACTCAAAAATACAATTATCAAAAATACAATCGACTGATTTTGAATGAACTCCTCCAAGCTTTGTTTGAAAGTATCCTGTAAAAAAAATACAACTATTATAAAAGCAAACTTTATTAAAAAAAATTTATGCAAGTAAGTATCTTTATTTCTCAAACTTTAAAGTGAAACATACGGAAAGATAAAAAGCTTAGCCGTCTGGCTGGACTTAATCATTTTAGTATGTTTCAAAAATATCTAATGTATGAAACTTACTCGTATATAGACAATGTATCAGTACTTCTAATAGGAAAAAATTACCACACCATCTCTTTTGTAAAAATCAATACCCATAAGCCAACTAATAGGCACCACTGGCATTTGCTCTTAATTAGATGCTATAACCTTTAACTTCTAAAGAACCAAACACCTATAAACAAAGAAAATCAAATGAAAATATTAAGCTAACAAGAACTCAAATAATAAAATCATTCACAAATAAACACATCCAAGCACCTAATGAAATAAGCCATGAACTCATTAATTTCTCCACTTTAATTCTAAAAAATATTAATAAGTACTCTTTTCTTTTTTCTTTTTCTAATTCAATTAAAAGTTATATTTTTAGATTGCTATTAACAAACCCCCAAACCCATCCTTATTCATGTACTTTTGAAAGAATCTCAAAAATATTCCAAAAAGATATTCCAATAAAAACTTAGACATTACTTTAGTAACTATATCTTAAAAATGTGGCATAATTCAAGGAAACTCTAGTTTTAGAAGGTATTTGTCCGCGGTCCTAGCAGGATTATGCTTGCATTATTACAGTTGTAGCTACTTTTAATTAAAGACTACATTATTTTACAGTTCTCAAGGAAGAAAATATTTCTCATTTGACATGGGCAACTTAGAAATCTTTCTAATTTCTCCATGGTTGTGAAGAAAGCCTGTAAATATATAGCACCAATCCATATAAAAAAAAAATTTATCTGAAAAATAGACCAAATTAACAAGAATAAATCAACTCAATATTGTCTTTTGACAAATTCATTGTTTCTAAGACAAAACAAATAAAGACTTAGGTTTAATTAGACTATACATGCATAAGAGAACAACAATAATTTTTTCAAACCTAGGGTTTGAAATAGCAGAAAATCCCTAAGTTTCGAAAAATCAAAATCGAAAAAGAGTGGGTGAGAGAGAGAGAGATAGATTTACCTGAAAATTGAATGAGGTGAAAAATTCGTCGTTGGAGCAGAGAGACAGAGGGAGAAAACACGAAATAGATTAAGAGAAAACTAAAAAGTTATGTGAATAATAATAAAAATTTTCCACTACTTCTGTGGAAAATCTCCTTGGGAAAACTTTTTCATAAAGCACAAAAGTTCAAAATTCAAAATTTTTCGTTCACACAGAATCTGTGAGAATATTTGAAAACGTTTTTTTTTTATTTTTTTATTTTTCCATTTGGGAAATTATTTTAGGTTTATATAATTATTTTTTAATGACTTTTCTCAGTGAATCAAAGGGAACTAAATTATGCGCATTTTTGTGCAAAAAAGTTCCACGAATAGTCAATGGGAAACGTTATTGCTTATTCGTGGAAAATAAATTTTACTTTTCCCATTAAATTTCGGTGGGAATTGCCACTAACAATTTTTTCGTGAAAAATTTTTGTGGAAAAATACTGTATTTCTAGTAGTGTCTTAGACGGGTGTCCTTTTAAAGTGTAATGAAGATTGCCAACAGTAGATTCAGGGGTGGACTTATAGGCAAATATATTGGGCACGTGAACTCATGGTCTCTCTGTCAAACTAAGTATTTTATGCACATATTTTTTAGAATTGATCTAGTATTATCTGCTAGCATCCATGCTCTAAAGAGGCTAAATAGTGTACTTGGTTGAATGTTGAGTTATTTATCTAGAGGACTAGGAGTCAAATCCCACTTAATACTTCCTCTTCTCTCTTTCTTTAATAGTACACCCAATATATAAAAATCTTAAGTCCGCTCCGAAGTAAGACTATAGTCTTTTATGATCACCCATTGATCCGACCATGTAAATCTAAAGTTTCTAGCTATGATTGTAAAATATATGTGCATTGGATGTGAGTCTTAGCAATTTATTTTGGCCTTCCTGTTTTGCTACTCACTACGATAGGGTCTTCTAAAGATTAAAGTAAATTATAGAGTAGCTACGCACATGTATGTGTAAGTAGGGAGTTTTATTAGCCACATATTCTGAATATCAATGTTGGACGTTTTTCAACTTCTTATTCAACATTTTCGAAATGAAGGGGCCGGGAGTCTTGAAGCAATGACAAAGTTATAGATTACGAGTTCGAATCATTGAAGTAGCAACTATCACTTGAATCAGGGTAGACTGTTTACATCACACCTTGAGGTGCTGTCCTTTCCCGAATCCTGCGTAAATTCAAAATGTTTCGTGTACCGAATTACTCTTTTTATTCAAAATGTTTCATATCAAGGGTTGTATCCACATTATGTCAAGTTTACGTAAACCAATTTTATCTTCATTAGAGATGAGGTAAGAGAATGAAGTTAGAAAGAAATGAGCTAAATGAAACATGAAAGTAAATTCAATAATGACTTATTTGAGAATACAACATCATAGTAGTATGTGTTATACATCCTGTCAAGATAGGGAAATTCCATGTGCGTTAGGGAAACATAATAATTGGTCCACGTTTACTCAATTCCTTAATTGGTCACTCTATAGTAGTAGGTATATGACGGCAAAAATGAAAGGAAAAAAAGAAGCTTTTTAGTGTGGTCAAAGATTGACTCTTGTATGAAAAGGAGTCTTTTTTGTCTTAGCAAAATCAACCAACCTGTGCCGAGAGAGACTGAAATTTAGACTTAGACAAGACTTTGTGGGGACATTATTGGCTTAAATTCTCAAGATTTAACTTTAAATATGTGCCCCACTTGAACTACTACTTTTGTTTTAGAAGACCACTTAATTACATAAAGGTGGAAAGCGGAGAGAATCAAAGGGAGACTCCATAAAAGTAATGTAGGATCAATTAACAAAACATTAGAAATCTGTAGGAACAATCATTTTGTGCCTTTGAGGTCAGTTAGTAACTCAACTTCATTAATTATGGTTTATGGTTTATGCTGAAGAATCTTATGGTAAAGGAACTTTTTTGCAACTGTTATAAACAGGAAGTTATGACACGAAATCCACTGATTTGATGCAAAGATGGTAATGCAATTGATATGTGCATGAGCAGTAATAACATGTGCTGGAGCTGCTAATTATATACAAAGGTAGGTTTTAGTTTATTTGGTCTTCGTTCATACTATGACCAGTGGATGTCCTAGAGCAGCAGGATGAATAAATGAATGAAAGTCTAGAAAAAGACTGGTTATTGGTCAAAGGATACACAAACTTAATAGGATGTAGTGATGGCACCGCTCTAGAATGTGATAAGATGATTGAGATTCTTCTATCTCTAATCAAAAGTGTCAGTTTAGCTTTTTAAAACGCGAATTATTTGAAACGCGAATTACTCGACAGGGACTGAATTAGTCAAGTCAATATATCTATTTTTACGAGATACCAAGTTCATTCAATTCTAGACTATGATTGTATTAACTCTGGGAGATTCAAAATCTTTTGACATAACTTGTCTTTGTGTGGCTTTAAGGTGATTGAAAACAAATTCACTTCGCTTTCAATAACCGGAGGCAATAGGTCATGGGTTGTCGGGCGCGGCGCTAGCTTAGTAAGTTTGAGAATTGTGACTACGAGCTTCCAGAATCCAATAAAATCTTTGTAAAATCGATCATTTCGAGTGTTACATTCTTTTACTATTAACACGTTCTGTAAGTATATTTTCAAACTTATAAGTCTGATAATCTCAAAATCTATCTAGGAGATGATTAAACCATCTCATTTTATATGACAACATATCCATCCATCTTAACAATTATCTTGTGGAAAATGTTAAAGCTCAATATAGCCATTTACACCTGGCAATCTGCTTTATACAAAAATTGGAAGCATAGGCTTTTCATCCTACAACTTTATTTCACTGCAACCTTTGTCTCTTTCCTAGGACAAAACTGTTCATATTTGGACCAGCAGATATCAAACCCTGATTTTCCAAACAGGAAACATAGCCAGAGTTAGCAAAGTTTAACATAGACGTAGACACCATTTGTGAAGAACCACATGACATCTCAAAATAAGGCTGAGTTTGCAAAGATCTTGAAACAAGATTCTGATTCGTAATCTCAGCTTCAAACCCTTTAATTGAAATTGGTGGAATATTAAACGTCTTAACCTGAGGCGGATTGCGCCACTGAGGAAGTTGTCCTGAAACTAAAAGTGTTTGCAAAAGTGGCCCTGCTTCAATAACAGACTTCAATAGTTTCCCTTTCTGTGGCAAAGTTTTCCCCTTTACAAGATTTTCAATAACCAGTGTAGCCTGATCAACTTTTGGGACCAATTGAGGAACACAACTGTCCGAGAATCGAACGTTACAATCATAGGCAACTGTGTTTGAATCAGCCATGTTGTTGTTGGAAAATTCAGGGGATGTAACTGCATCAAAAAATGACTCGACCGGGGATGAATTGTGTGATTGGTAATTGTATGTTTCAGAAAGGCTGTTTGATTCAGTTATGCTTGAATTTGCTTTTGTAGCCTTGAAAATAGGACTGTCGACTTGAACATGAGATAGTTTGTTGAGTAGTTTCTGAAGTTGATCTTTTGCTTCATCTCTTTCTTGACAAACCATCTTCAAAAGTTGGATTGATTCCTTCACATATTCTTTGTTCTTCCTCATTTCTTCACTTTTTTCCACTTTCAAATTTTCAAGTTCAAGATTAGTGTACATAAGCTTCTGCCTCATTTCATCCATGTTCTGCAATATTTGATAAACTCAAGTCAGAGAAAAGTCTTCAAATATTGAATTATGTTAACAAAAAATAGTCTTTAGGCATGCTACTCAAGAAAATAGGTATTGCACAACTTTAACCAAACAAAAACTACAGTAAATAAAGGCAGCCCGATTCACTAAGCTCCCGCTACATGCTGGGTCGGGGAAGAGCAGGACCATAAGGTCTATTTTACGCAGTCTTAACCTCCTGGTCACATGGCAGCAACTTTACCAGTTACGCCAAGACTCTCTTTCAGAAACTACGATAAGTCTAACATAAAAAATCATTGACTGTGGAACAAGAAAGCTCTACACGTAATTTAGTGTTACTATAAAAGGTGGAAATTCTAGCAAAAAAAAGAATGATATTCAGTAAATAGAATGGAAAGGGATATCTTAAGAAAGAAAGCTTTAGTTCAGAAGTGAAAGTCTCTAAACAGAATGAATGGTACTCAGAGGAAATGAAGTGAAAAAATGGATAAAGAAGAAAATGAAGTATTGCACACCTCTTGGTAACTCCAAAAAGAAGCCATTTCTTCCATTTTCTCTCTCAGTCAAACTCTCACTGTGTTACTTGCAAGAAGAGATGGGAAATATAGAAATTAAACATTGAAAAATCTTTTTGAGGGGAGATGGATTGTAAGTCTTATATAGAAGGAAGCTACCCAAAAAAGACAAAAAAAGCTGTGGTACAAATGAACCAATCCCATTATGGAAATAAAAGTTAATTATGGAATCTTAACAACTTTAATAATATAGAAAAATCCAATAAAATAAAATTATTGTTGAAATTAAAAAAATAATAAATTGAATTTCACCATAATACAGTGGATACCGCCAAAATCGTGAATGATGATTGATTATAAGTCATGTTTGAAAAGGAGAATTGACGGATCCAAACACATTTTAAAAGAAAAGGGAATTTAAGGCACCGTCTAATAAATGAAGTTAAAAAATAAATAAATAAATAAATAAATAAATAGTGAAGTCTGGAAAAAAGAAATTTATACTACTGCTATATAGAAATGGAAAAAACTCGTTGCAAAATAATTAAATATGGATAAGAATTTAATGTTGCATTGGTGCCATTAATTCAAGCATATTAATTCTTTTTTTCTCCTCGTTTTTATTATTTTGATTTTTTCCTAAACGTAGTTAAAATTCAAGAACGGATCTTTAGACTTCTACGTCTTCTCTAAAGCTATTTCCTTTATTAGGCGTTCGATTTTCTTTTACTAGTTTTAGTTCAGCAAATATGTCTTTGTTTTGTGAAAAATAGAATCTTAGATCATACTCCCAGAATTTTAGTACATTTTTGCCTTTTCTTCTCGAGTTTGAATTTCTTGAAAATTTATTTTTGCCATGGAAATAAAAAATTATACATTTTTTGGATTTAAAAGAGAACTTGTCAATCTATAATACTAGCTCCCTTTGGTCCTATTTAATTTTTCATATTAGCCTTTCACGCACCATTTAAGAAAATATTAATGTAAACAGTTATCTAATTAATTTACCATTATTTAATCATTCATCTTTCACCACATTACTTCTCAAATAAATGCTCACTCTATTTATTGTACAATAAAATTGAAAGAAAATCATCAATTCTATTTTAATTTCCTAATACTACAATTAATTTGGATCAATTATTTTTTCACCTCACTTTTATTTTTCCTATTGAGATAATCTATCTAGGGAGCTGGGGCGGCGTGTGAACTGCCCAATAAAACTGAAATAAACCGAATTGCTGTTGACTTGTATACTAGTACTGTATTATTATCTATATTCTGTTTCATTTTGATAAAGTTTTCACAAATCTCCATACAACTGGCACACGGTTTTATGCGGTGAGCACTATCATTAAACTAATTATTAAGAGGACTATAGAAAATCCAAAAACTTGGATTAGAAAATGAATTTTATTACACCGGTATTAACCTGGATTTGTAATGCTGGTCACAATTTTGAAGTATATACACTAAATTAAATCTCATATAGGCCCTACTCCTGTTTAATTATGTTTGTTTGACTCAAAATTTAGATTTGGGCTTAACTAATTAGATTTAATAAAATAGAGTCAATTTTAATTAATATTAATGTCCAAAAGATATGTTAACTGATTTTGTGATAAGATAATATGTATGTTATCCGAATGGTAATAAATGTTGACAACACTAACAATATTCAACGACCCAAAAAGAAGGGGATAACATTAAATAACAATAAATAGCAATGAATGACATTTAAGTAAATAAGAATGTGTGAGTCATCCGAAAAGAGGTGAGATCTGTGGATATTCCTTCTGACAATGATGAATGATTGATGAGCCTTCGAATGTTCAAATTGTTCTTGGATAGAGTGGAAAAATTAGGCAAGAATCTCAGAAAAAAAGGTATATGTTATATGTTTGCAATAAAGCCATATTCTATAGAGAAAGTCAATTTATTTTCTTACAAGTGAATATCTTATGTCCCCTATAATTGCCTGATGCAATATTAAACGCGGAAACAAGAAAACAAAAGATAGAAGCAAGACGCTCTATGAATTATCAAGACAACAAGTAGCAACTAGTCTACTTACCTTCTTGATGAAATCAAGGAGTACCTATACTACACGAACGACCCTCAAGACAACTATTGTCTTGCAAATTGTTCGATTAAACAAGGAACAAGTTCAATTTTGAATCATACCAAAATTGGACAAGTTAAAAGTCACACGAGATTTGGGAGCAAAGTGCTGCCGATTTCTTTTATAAAAATAATGTAAGGTCTGAAAATAATGAAGTCTTTAGGCTTATATAGATTGAGCCTTTACCTAAATCAACTAGGAAAAGAATAACTAGTTAACCTAAATCAACTAGGAAACAAATAACTAACAAAAAGGCCATAATTTGGCTAAGTTTAAGAACTAGTCACGCAGGACTCCAAAACAAGTAAGAATTAGTGACTTTCTTAGCCTTACATCGCACGCCAATCTTCACAAAGTGCATAGAATTACTTAGCTCTTCTTCACCATCAAATGTGCATCATGAAGCTCTTTAGCTTGACTTCTCGTGAATGGTCTTGAAGGTTTAAACGTATCATGATCAGGTTGACCTGCATCATTGCCTCTCTTTGTATTTATAGGGAATATATACCTAAAAAACTCTAATAGTACAGGTACAGAGAATATCCACTAGCCGTTATTTACTCTGTATACGATGAGTGCTCGACCTCGACCCTGATCTTTGCTGACTCCTCGACCTTGATCTTTAATAAATTCATTGGCTCTGCCCTTCACCTTTTAAGAGACCACTTCGACCTTGGGTAGGCCTTTATCGAAGTCGTTCTGGTGACACATGGCAGCTCATAAGGGCCTTCTTAATGCTAATATGGTTTAATCATATCAAAGGTAATTTTTGGCCCATACAGTTAGTCCCTCCGCTTGGTAAGGTCGTCCTCGCAGGCGAGTTTAATGAGCGAATAATGTCATTCGTGGTCGACCTTATCAAGCAGACTATATGGGTCGTAGTCGTTGTGGCGAGCAGGCAACGTGGCTCTCTGAGACCGCGTGTTTCAAATCCATAAATTTGCCGGTTGATTTGTTGGAGCCGTCCGGTCCAAGAGAAGGGGTGATGTCACGACGTCATGCGTCATGATGATGCTTGTTTCAGACGCACTGCTTCGATTTGTGTGTGACCTTTGATTGGATCTGCCATTTCGATTCCGGTGCTAATTATGATGAGCCGTTTCGAGTTTGGTGCCCATTAAGACAAAACGTTTCGGGTTTTGGTGCCTAAATT
The DNA here is from genome assembly GCA_002018475.1 of Nicotiana obtusifolia. Lineage (NCBI taxonomy): Eukaryota > Viridiplantae > Streptophyta > Magnoliopsida > Solanales > Solanaceae > Nicotiana > Nicotiana obtusifolia. Next base: position 139,301 of record MCJB01012296.1, read on the forward strand.
TCTATAAATAGGGGTTGTTAAACCTGGATTTGAGATTTCGCTCTCTTAAAGTGTTGAGATATCAACCTTCTTCTCTGAACTTTCTTTCCCTGTTCCATTGCCTTACACCATATCTCAATCTCTCTTTCTTGCGTTCTTCTTCATTATCTCAAAGTATGTCAAACATATCCTCAGATGCAGGTGAAAGGAGTCGTGTTGCTCCCTTAGAGGTTGTGTTTCCTATTCGTGAGGAGAGTATTTCCGCCATTGCTGAGGATGAAGCTTTCCCGTGGTGGAGGAGATACTCCCCCGCAATCCCGATGCCAAATCTGATCTCACTAGATCAGTGGACGCGAGACCCGGTAATTTTCTATCAACGATGGCATCCAAAGAGTTGGCTGAATTCAAAGCCAAGTTTGGTTTTTCCAACCACGTCGAACTTATTCCGGCTCAAGGGGACGTGGTGCAGGTTCGTCGTCCTGGGTATTGTGCTTTATACGTCTACCCCTTCCTCATGGGTTACTCGTTCCCTCTTTTTCTGTTGGTGGAAGAATTTTGTCGCCACTACAGCGTTTTCCCTGCTCAGCTTGCACCGTACGTCTACAAAGTCATCGGAATGTTAACCAAATTTGTCGAGCTGGTCAAGGTCGAATTGATGCTACAACATTTGGTGCACCTGCTCGCCCTAGCTTCAATTGGGGAACGATGCTAAACCTTCGCCACCATGGAGGCAAGTGCTTGGTGGTGAAGATGGATGACAAGGCCAGTTGCCAGTTCTGGCTTGACTTCTTTTATGTCAGAACTGAGGACGTTGTGGCTAACGTCAATGACTTCCTTGAGGCTTGGAACTATACACGTAAGTATCTTGTTTTTCATTTTATTTCTTTGCTTACCTTAAGTTAGTTAGATGATATTCCCTTTCTTGCAGCCAAACTACCAGCCTCCTCCCCTAGTCGTGCGTGTTGCCGATTGGGTCGAGCGAATTCTCCCTCACGCCGTAGGGATCCGTGACTGGCCGTGCTTTTTTAAGAAGTTCAGGTCAGCTCATCCCTCAAAAGGTACCTTCTCTTCTCTAGCCATAGTCGTCATGCTCTGTGTCATATGTCGGCTCACTTTACTAACTCCCATCTCTTTCTTTCGCAGATAGAGGGTCTCCTCGGAGGAGTCGGACACCTGTGCCTTCTTTTCGGAGGAGGGATGTTACGCCTTCGATTTATGTCTCTATTGCGGCCAACGTACCTTCCGCATCTTCCCTCGTCTTGGCTAATGCGGTCCAAGAGCCTACCTCCATCCCAACTGTTGCTTCTGCTACTCAACTCTTCTCGCTGGTTGATGAGGCCGATGATGTTTCTCCCGACGATGGGGGTCTAAGGGCTCGTAAGAGGGGGGCCTTAGATGCTGGAGGAGAAATTCCAATGGCCGTTAACTCCCAGGAGGGGCGACTTCGTTCTTCGAGAGATGACCGTAATACATGTTAGAGAAAGTACTGGGGTAGATTTCGAGGCTCCACAACCGGAAGAGATGAATGTGGATGCACTTATGCGTCCCGAGAGGGAAATGGTCGAAGAGGAGGCGCTTGACTACGGCCTCGCACTTTCGAGGCAAGAGGAGGCTTCGTCCTCTTAGGCTGCAGTAGATGTCTTCTAGTCTGCCTATAACAGAGGAAAGACCGTTGCTAAGGAAGACGCTAGATCTGATTCCGACATGGATCTGGACAAGCTGAGAATGATCGATAAGAGGCTCACCCAAATTGAGGTGAGGATGGAGGGGGGCTCTACGACTATTACGATCCCAATGGATCGTAATTTGCTTGGAAATACCGAGGAGGTAATCTCTTCCCTCGATCCTTTCTGTTCTGAAGTCGAGGGAATGACCCTCGAGAAGATAAACAACGGAACCTTGTCGAATAACATAGTCGGTCTCGCTCTCACAGTAAGTACGAGTGTCGTCCGTTCTTTTCCTTATGCCTTAGTTTCCTTACAGGTTCTAACCTCTTTACTTTGTTTTGTAGACGGTTATTCTAGAGGTTGAGAGTGCTTGGCGGAAGAAGAGATGTAAAGATGAAATATAAGTATACAACGTGCCGTGAAAAGTACCAGGAGCCCCGGGATTGATTTTGCGAAGGAGGCGACGTATTGGCTTTGGGAGGGGATTTAAAGAAAAAAGATGAAGAGCTAATGGCGGCTGTGGAGCGTTTCAGCATTCTTGGGGACTTTAAGGGCCAAGGAGGAGGAGATGGAACTCAGTAAAGGCATCGAGGCCTAATGTAGCGACTTTCGAGCTCAAGTAGCCCAGCTGCAAGGCCAATTAAATGAGTGCCAATTTTAGATGGAAGCTGTCAAGGGTGAGATTGTCGAGAAGCAGGAGGAGTTCAAGAAGGCGGAATCGTCTCGGTTGGAGGCTCGGAGGAGAGTGAAGTTCCTTGAGTTGGCGAACCAAACTCTTCGTTCCGAGCGTGAGAACAACCTGTCAGCGGCAAGGGCTAAAGAGGACCGACTTGAGGAAAGGATCGGGGAGTTGGAAAAGGAAACCTCTACCTGCTTGCGTGGCCTTCTTCGTCTAATGCTTCTGGATTCCCTAACGTCCCATGTGAACTGTGTGAAGAGTGGATTCATGCCGAGGCTTGACTGGATGTGTTTCGTGATTACATGGGACGGGCTCCAATAAGTGTTGTTCGAACTTGGTTGATATTAACCTTTTAATAAATCGTGGTCGGGGTCCAGTAGGTCTTTGTTTGAACTTGTTCGAACTTAACATTTTGTTTGGATGAATTTAACTTTTTATTAAGATGTGGGCGAGGGCCGATAGACGTTTATTCGAGCTTACTCAAACTTTGTCCTTTTGTTATGCTGTGGCCAAGGGCCAGCAGGTGTGTCGAGCTTAACCTTTCCTTAAATTATGGCCGAGAGCCGATAGGTGTTTGTTCGAGCTTAGTCGAACTTGACCTTTTGTGGAATCACGACCAGAGGCTGGTAGGTGTTGTTCGAACTTGGTCGAACATCACCTTTTGTTAAATCGCGGCTAAGGACCGATAGGTGTTTTTCGAACTTGGTCGAATTTAACATTTTGTCAAATAGCGGCCGAGGGTCGGTAGGTATTGTTCGAACTTGGTTGAATTTAACCTTTTGTTATATCGCGGCCGAGGGATGGTAGGTGTTGTTCGAGCTTGGTCGAACTTAACATTTTGTTAAATCACGACCGAGGGCCGGCAGGTGTTGTTCGAACTTGGTCGAACTTAACCTTTTGTTAAGATGGTTTTGATAAATGCAAGTTTTTATTACTCTGACGTTGTTGCTCTGATTGCATAATTGGAAAAAGTTACAAACTTTGGGCATTGGCTGGCGTTGCAGTCCTTATCCCGTTCTATCTTGTCCTTCATTGTTTGACTTGGAGAGTCTTGAGGAGTCGGGAATGAAAGAGATATCAGTCCATTCTTCGCATACTTCGACTCGAAGCGTCTCTTCCGTCGCCTCATTAAAAACCTCCTTGAGAAAATCCTAATGGGAAAAACTTAAGTGAGGGAAAAAGAGTACGATTTTGGGGGCACTTCTTTTTAGAAGTTGAAGTATTTGAGGCGGCTGATATTCCAATTGGTTGGTAACTGTTTTCCTTCCATTGTCTCTAGTTGGAATGAACCCTTGTTTTCTTTGGCTATAATTTTGTACGGACCATTCCATCTTGTTCCCATTTTTCCTTCTCGTGGATCTCTACTTGCTTGGGTTTTGGCTATGAGTACGTATTTCCCGACTTTGAGCGATCGGACCTTTGCCTTTTTGTTGTAGTAACATTCTGCTTGCTGCTTTTGGACGACCATTCCTATGTACGCCATGTCTCTTCGTTCGTCGATCTCATCGAGCTCTTGCCTTCTAATCTCGTCATTGCTAGTGTCGCTTTCATAGGAGTACCTTAGGCTGGGCTCTCCGACCTCGACTGGTATAACTACTTCAGTTCGTAGACCAGAGAATAGGGTGTCTCTCATGTGCTTGTCTTCGAGGTGGTCTTATACCCCCATAATACTTCTAGGAGTATTTCCGGCCACAGTCTCTTAGCTTCTTCGAGTTTTTTATTTATGAAGTTTAATATGGACTCGTTAGAGGATTCTGCTTGCCCGTTGCCCGCTGGGTGATAAGGGGTTGAAAGTATCCTCTTAACGTGCCATTTCTCAAGGAATTCAGTGGTTTTCTTTCCAGTGAAGTGGGGTCCGTTGTTGCAGCTGATCTCCTTGGGTAGGCCAAAACGGCAGATGATGTTTTCCATATGAAGGTGATTACCTCTTGTTCGCGTATTTGGGCGAACGCTCCTACTTCTACCCCATTTAGAGGAATAGTCAGTTAAAACTAAAAGAAGTCACACATTACCTTGCCCTACCGAGAGGAGGCCCACGATGTCCACTCCCCATTTGATAAACGGCCATGGGACGTATTTTGACATTGTTCGCATTTCCTTACAAATTCTGAAGCATCTTTTTTCATGGTGGGCCAGTAGTATCCTACCCGTATGAGGCACCTAACGAGTGCTCGATCGCCAGAATGAGCGCCGCAGTAGCCTTCATAGACTTTTTCGAGAAAACGTTGGGTTTGGTTAGGACGTAAACACTTTGCCAGAGGGTCGTCGTATGTTCTCTTGTGCAAATCCTTATGAAGGAGGTTGTATCTGGCTGCTTGCATTCTTAGCTTTTTAGCTTCCTTTTTGTCATTTGGGAGCATGTCGTCCTACAAGTAGGTGATAATACAATTGCGCCAGTCCCAAGTTAAACTTACAAATCTTACCTCGATTTGGTCTAACGACGAGTTAAGGAGGTGGACTACACTTTTATCCCTAGTTTTGATGCTTTTGGTGGCTACGGCCAATTTGGCGAGGCCGTCCGCTTCAACATTCTAGGCTCGCAGGATCTGATCGAGCTGGCATTAGTTGAAATTGGGCAGCAACTTACAGATCTCGGTTTGATATTTTTGCAACCTTTGTTCTTTAATTTGGACAGTTCCTGTGACTTGGTTGACTACGAGCTGTGAATCTCAACAGAATTTCAACCGCCTCGCGCCATATTTGAGTTCTAGTATCATTCCTGTTATTATGGCCTCATACTCGGCCTTGTTGTTAGTCATATCCGGGCATCGTATGGACTGGCGAATTACTTTGCCGGTGGGGACCTCGAGTACGAGTCCCATTCTGAATCCAGAAGCATTGGATGCACCCTCGGTGTATAGGACCCAGAGGTCTTGTGTTTGAAGAGAAGCTTGAGCGGCTTCCTTCTCGACCTTAGGCATTATCTTTGCGTTGAAGTTCGCAACGAAGTCGGTAAGCACTTGCGACTTTATCGCTGTCCGTGGCTGATATGTTATGTCGTGCTCGCTTAGCTCGATGGCCCACTTGGCCAGCCTCCCGGGCAACTCGGGTCAATGTAAAATGCTTCTTCAAGGAAAATTGGTAATGACCGAGATAGGGTGGCACTGGAAATAGGGTCTAAGTTTCCTTGAAGCTACGACCAGCGCCAGGGGTAGTTTTTCGAGGTGCGGGTACCTTGTCTCGACATCGACAGGTGTTTTACTAATATAATAAATAGGAGATTGCGTACCTTTATTTTCTCGCACCAGGACCGCACTACTGCTATTTCGGAGGCGGCAGGTAAACGATGAGGTATTCCCCAGGTTCAGGCTTTGAGAGCAGAGGAGGTGACGACAGATACGCCTTAAGTTCTCGTAGAGCTTGTACGCAATCGGGCATCCATTCGAGGCCGTTATCCTTTTGAGTACACATAAAAATCTGTGTCATCTGTCGAATGGCCACGAGATAAATCTCGATAGGGCGACAATTTAGCTAGTCAACCTTTGGACCTGCTTTTTAGTAGTCAGTTGTTTGGGTATCCCGTCGATAGCCTTGATTTGGTCCGGTTGACTTTGATCCCTCGTTTTGACATTAAGAAACCCAAAAACTTTCCCGGGGCTATGCCAAATGCGCATTTCTCTAGGTTAAATTTCATCTCATACCGTCTTACTATGTCGAAAGCTTCCCTTAAGTGGTCGATATGGTCTTTTTCCCTTACGAATTTGACCAGCATGTCATCGATATATACCTCCATGGTCTTGTCGAGCCAATCTTTGAACATTTTTGTGACCAATCTCTGATAGGTGGCTCCTATGTTCTTCAACCTGAACGACTTGACCCTATAACAATATGTTCCTCTGTGGGTGATGAACGTGGTTTTCTCCTGGTCCTCTTCTTCCATGAGTATCTTATTATAGCCCGAGTATGCATCTAGGAAACTTAAGAGCTCGTGCCCGGCTGTTGCTTCGATGAGTTGGTCGATATGTTGCAGCGAGAATGAATCTTTCAGGCATGCTATGTTTAAGTCTGTGAAGTCTGCACACATCCTCCAATTCCCGTTGTTTCTTTTTGACCATCACCACCTTGGCTATCCTCTTGGGTTATTTTGACTCCCTTATGGATCCATTTTCTAATGGCTTTTCTACCTCCTCGTGGACGGTATCGTTGATGGTGAGGTTGAACTTTCGTCTGACTTACCTTACCGTGGGATACAATAGGTCAACATTCAACTTGTGTATGGAGATATCCTTGCGATGTCGGACATATTTTCATGGCTGAAGGTAAACAAATATGTGTTAGTTATTAAAAATTGACCAAAATTACCTGGTTCTTTGCAGCCAGTGTAGGCCTTTTTGCCGGGGTCGCTGGGATCTAATTGAACGGGGTCGAGGTCCTCTATAGTTGAGTCCACGGCTTCGACCTTTTCAGGGTCTGTGATGACGCCCCTAGCCTCTTCTTGTGTCGACCTCGAGCCTATTAATTGTTATGCATCTTTTTCCTTATCTTTCTTTTGTTGGGTTGTCGAGTCATCCATGGCGATGCGGTAGCATTCCCAGGACGTGCGTTATTCCCCCCGTATGCTGAATATTCCCCAAGGTGTTGGGAACTTGATCACTTGGTATAAGCTGGAGGCGACGGCTCTCACGAGATGTATCCATGGTCCTCCTACTGTGGCATTGTATGCGGTGGCCTGGTCCATGATGTGGACTTTGTCTCCAGAGTTATGCCGCCGGTGAGGACGGGGAGTGTAATTTCTCCCGAGGTCCGTTCAATTGCATTATTAAAATCGGTTACTGTGATGCAACGTGGCACTATCTTGTCCTCGAGTCTTATCTGCGCGAGGACTCAGGGATGGATAATGCATGCTCCACTCCCATCATCTACCATGATATGCTTAATATCAGAATTTGAGATTCGTAAAGTAATGACAAGAGCACCGTTGTGAGGAAAAGTCAAACCGTATGCATCTGACTCATCAAAGATGATACTTTCTTCTAGTCCGTTATACCGTTCCTGGGTTATCAAAATTTTGAGCTTGTGAGTGGCGGTGAACTTGATACCATTGATAGAGGCATCATCGTTGCCACCAATAATCATATTGATGGTGCGGGCTGGTGAGGGAGTTTTGGGCGGGCCTTGACGTTCTCGACCCCTGACGAAGGTGTTCCTTTCCTTGTCGCTCAGTAGCTCTTTGAGGTTTCCTTGCTGCAACATGTTCACAACCTCTTACCTTAGGGCGATTCAATCTTTTGTCTTGTGCCCGCGTTCTTGGTGGAATTCGAAGAGGGCGTTGGATTTTCTGGTACTTGGGTCGGACCTCAAACGGCCACTTCACCTTTGTTTTGGGTTTTACCAGGGCATAGACTATTTCTATAGGTGAAACACAAAAGTTGTGAGCAGATAATAGGGGGGACATACTTCTCTCGTTCCTGTGAGTCCCCGTTCTCGGCCTAGATGGACCCACATCATAGCGGGAGGAAGGAGGGATGGGGGGCCCTAATGTAAGGCTAATGTTGTTCTCTGTTCGGCCATGAGATTGGGTGATCCCTCCTCATGTTATCTCTTCGTTCTCTCATAGGTTCAGCTTGTACTGAGATGATCCGTCGAGTTGGCTCGTTGAGGTTGTCGTCATGTGCCCGAACTTTGGCACAATAAGTATTATAAATTTCGTCCCATGTGGTCGGAGGATACTTCATCAACCAGCTCAGCAGCTTTCAAGTCGCTCTTGAACACTCTCTGCTCAACCCATTCTGAAATGCTACGACTGTCATCCCTTCGAATACATTTGGTAAGGTCATCCATAACCTGTTGAATAGGGCGAGGAAGTCCCTTAGTCCCTCTCCCAAGGATTGTTTGATGGGAAAGATGTCGTTTATTCTTGTTTCGGCTTTCTTGGCCTCGGCATGCGCCGTTACGAACTTATCAGACATTTCTTCGAAGGTTTCTACAATGCGGGCTAGTAGCTGTGAATACCATGTTAATGCCCCTCCAGTGAGGCTTTCGCCAAATTTCTTCAGCAAAATGGAGGACACATGTTCCTTGGTGAGGTTGTTGCCCTTCACGGTGGTGACGTAATGAGTCATGTGATCTTCCAGGTCGGTTGTTCTGTCATATATCCTGAGATATGGTGGCATTTTGAAGATCTTTGGTATGTCATGTGGGGCTGCTTCCTGGCTATACGACTGCTCTACGAACCTGTCGACGTCCCTCCTTAGCAGTAACTTAGGGGCACCCGGTATCTTGTCGACTCATTCTTGGTGTTCTTTCATTCGGTCTTTGGGCGTTTTGTTCTTTCATTTGTTCTCATTTGGTCTCTGAGAGTTTTCTTCCATTCTCTTCAGAACAGCGACGAGGACGCCGTTACTTGCACTGTTTGTAACATTGTGAGTTATACCTGGCGTTGGAGGGTCTAGTTGATCGCGATGTTCGTCTCCTTGTTGTACCGTATGGGATCTCGCGGTCTCTATGGTCGTGCATGGAGCTTGTTTGTTGAACAAGCTTACTAATGTATCAGCCAATTACGCTTCGAGGAGCTTTTTCATGTCCAGTTGCGTCCCTTCTCCTGTGGACGTGGAGGCCCTTTTTCCATTTGGTTTTGTTGTGCTACAATGGGGGGAGGCGACCTCTCGCGCCTGGGGGAGGCAATGGTATCACGTCATCGTCCAGGGTTTCATATCTCTCATTGATAGCGTTCATGAGGTTGCTGAGGATGTCACCTGTCACCTTAGTTCTGTCTCCGATGTTTCCTGCCATGTAAATTTTTGTACATGCAGAGAAGGAGAAAAACTTTGTGGTTTGTTAAATTAGTAAATCACTTGAGTTGTGGATCTAGTGAAAATTAAAAGATTAGTTATCCACAGACGGGCGCCAAATTGTTTGACCCAAAATTTAGATCTGGGTTTAACCAACTAGATTTAATAAAATAGAGTCAATCTTAGCCAATATTAATATCCAAAAGATATGTTAACCGATTTTGTGATCAGATGAAATGTATGTTATCCGAATAGCAATAAATGTTGACAACACTAACAATATTCAACGAACCAAAAAGAAGAGGATAACATTAAATAACAATAAATAGCAATGAATGACATTTAAGTAAATAAGAACGTGAGTCATCCAAAAAGGGGTGAGATTTATGGATATTCCTTCTGACAATGATCAGTGATTGATGAGCCTTCGAATGTTCAGATTGTTCTTGGATCGAGTGAAAAAGTTAGGCAAGAATCTTAGGAAAAAGGTATATGTTGTATGTTTGCAATAAAGCCAGATTCTATAGAGAAAGTCAATGTGTTTTCTTACAAGTGAATATCTTATGTCTCCTATAATGGCGTCTCTTTCTATTTATAGGGAACACATACCTAAAAATACCTAATAGTACAGATACATAAAATGTCCATTAGAATATTCTCTTTTAATGTCTTATCCTAAAACTAGCCGTTACTTACTTTGTCTACGATGAGTGCTCGACCTCGACCCTAATCTTTGCTGACTCATCGATCTTGATCTTCATTAAATTCATCGGTTCTGCCCTTCACCTTTTAAAAGACCACTTCGACCTTGAGCAGGCTTTTATCAAAGTTGAACTGGTGACACGTGGCAGCTCATGAGGGCCTTCTTGCTAATATGGTTTAATCATATCAAAAGTAATTTTATGCCCATACAATGTTTTAAAAAAAAATAAAGAGAAAGACAAAGGCCCAAGTTTTATGTAATTATCTCGAATAGAATATGATGAAACATTATAAACACTTTAATTAAAAAAACCAAGGTACTGATAAAGTCAGGTTCTGACAAATACGATGAACATGGATGAGGTATTTCCCAAAACAAAAGGTCGGCATATTTCTTTCTTTTTCTCGGACAAGCTGTTTCTGCTCTCACGTATATTTTCAATAACTCTCATGTAATACCGGTATAGATTTAGGTTAATTACACTGTATTTATACACGGATTCTGTACCATATTTTGATGCTATTAATATCATATCGGTATAGATTTAAGTTAATTATACTGTATATATACACGGAATGTGTACCGTATTTTGATGCTATTAATATCATATCGTTACCATATTTTGACTCACTATATGTACGCACCTGATATCATAGGTCATTAACATGCTATATGTTCGGTCAAAACGTCCCAAAAATGCTTGTATACGGTCGAAGTAGGGCCCATCTATATGTGGTCGAAATCGGGTTCGACTCTATATAGTCAACATCAAGTTCAACTATTGCACGACAGATCGGGTTCGGAATGCGTGGGGACGAAGATCGAACCCGAGCTTCACTGAAGCGGAACACGAAGCCAGAATGTCCAACCTCAAGAACACCGAGCCCGTGGTGCGAAATCGATCTTGACTCCGAAATGTCCGAGGGAAGATCATTAAACCTAAATGACAGAAAGCCAGAATATCTGTAATGGGACGAACATCGCGGCGGGAATCCCGGCACAAATCAATAGAACCGCTTAATTAGCAAAACAGGAGATTTTTTACCTTGTACGAAAAATTTTACCTTGTATAGAGTTGCACCAGATGCATGACCTCCCTATTCTATAAAGGGAGGGTTGAATTATTTGTGAGGGACTTGACCAATATCAATAAAAAAAAAAGACAGTGATATATTGTTCTCTTGAATCGTTTTATCATTAACTTGTTCCAATTTCCATTATAATCAGTTCCTGCCCAAGAAGGATCAGTCAACGACCAAGAGTGTCTAACTCGGGTGGTTTGCGTTCTTTTCATTTATCTCTTAATTTTAACTTTCATTATATTATTGGTCATTTGTATCAAATTAGACCACGTATCCTTAAAACCACGTATAAATTCAATTGTTATCCGAAATTTAGGGTAAATAATGCTCTTAACATGATGTGATATTATCTATTTTAGGTTAAATCCATACGGTTTTCCCAAAAAGGTCTCACACCATTAAGAGATTCCCTACATCTTATATGTAAATTTTCAATCTTTTCAGCTACCAATATAAGACTTTATTCGCACACCAAATAATCTCCCCCTCAAACTAAGTTCCAAGTGACCCACTACAACGATCAACGAGTCTCCCTCTTCTAACCAAGTTCCACGTGGGCTATTACCACGATCCACGGGTTAATTTTCGAGATTCACTATGTGCCACCCACATCGCTAGATATTTAAAGCAACTGAAGCCCACAACTAACTTCTTCTTGTGTGCGCATCTCCAATCTCGTAAGATAAGTAAACCGAGACCCACACCATCACTCTCTCATTGTCATACTCGTCCCGCACCTCTGATACTAATTATTTAGTTAAAGCGGCCCAAAAATACGTTTAATATGTTGTGATATTTGAATTGTCCATTTTAACCAAACCCGAATAATTTTTCTAAAAGATCTCACACCACTAAAAAGATCTTTTACCCTTGTAAGAAAACTATAAAGTGTGATACACATCACTTAGACTCGGTAGGGATAAGTTATATTACAGATTGGAGCAATCTAATTAACACCGGCATATTAACAAGAGTTTAACTTTTTCCATCAACCAGGTACGAATTTTAATATTATCAATTACTTATGTTCAAAGGTAAAAATTCCAATATTCATGCAAAGTTATCTCTAAATTAAATATGCTTTGAGTGACTTAATAACATAAAAATTTTATACCACAATCAATGTAAACTCACTCCATGAACAAACCCATATATAATATTAACTCGGCGCCGTTGGATTTCTCCATGATTACGTCTTTTTACGTCCTCAGTTTTGTATTATCCTCCTAATCCTACCTTTAAAACAGTTCATTTCTGTAGTTGCATGGTAGTGCTACGAGACGTGGCACTATGACAAGCCGTTGCAGCTCTAACACTTCGAATTTATCTCTTTGTTTGATTCTTTTTCCTGTGGTTTTACACCATTGGCTAAGAAGCAGACGAACTTGCTTTGTATTTAATAATGTTTATTAAAGGACAAAGCTGTTTGTTTTTTTTATTGGTTCATTTCCATGCAATGAATCTAGCTTAATAGGTCACTACCTGAATAATTAAAATGACATACACACGCATCAAATTAATTATTATCTATTTGTGCAAGTTTATTCACTCATTGCCTAGGTTTCCTAGTAAAGTTGACATTAGTAAACTAATTTATGTGATCCAAAAGCTCAAGAAGAGTTACATTATTTAAAACAAAGTTTCAGTTTCTTGGACTGAATTTGGTTACTTGTTCAGGTTTCAACAATACTTGGACGAAGTACTCATAGCTTTATAACTCGTTTGACCAAGTTTTTGAGAAATCAAAAAATGTTTATTTTTTCAAGTATTCACATTTTCAAAAGACTCTTTTTCAAATTCGATAAATATTGGTTGATCGTATATTTCATTATAGTTCTATGATTCAGAGTATCCTTTCCTATTTGATCCCTTTGAATTCCATATTCGAAGTTGCGATCGGATCTATTCATTAAAAAGAATCGATATTGAGTAGTTCTACGCACATGCATGAACATGTACAAAAAATACCATAATCTGAAAGAAAGGTTGGAGTAGTTCCAAATGAAGCCACAGATAATGTCGAAGTGCCTAACCTATATAATATATAGTATATACTAGTCTTTTTTCATTTTTATTTAGTAAAATGGTCTCGTGGCCACTTAAACTTATATCAGTTTGTTAAACTGATACATGAACTTACAGTTTTTTCATTTGAACACTCCAACTTAACAGAATGAGTACATAAATACATTCAGTAGAGTATATATATTAATTTCGCTGACATGTACAATACGTCATATGATAAATTACTTATTACTTAGACATATGTTATTTGTGGGTCTCATTTTTAAACACTAAATCAACAAAAAAGGAGTTACAAATTAAAAACAGAAAAAAGAAAAAGAGGAAAAAGACCCGACACTTCTCTACTACCCCAGTAACCCGTACCCACCTAACTTCCTTCTTCTCCGTTCACCCACCTCCCTTCCTTTCCTTATTCTTATTCTTTCTTCTCCTTTCACTTTTTCTTTATTGTTCTTTCTCTCTCTTATAATTCTGAATCAAATTCACAACACCACTCATGATTAGACCAAGAAAAAATTGAATTTTGCAATTTCAGAAGAACTCAATAGGAATTCATGGTTTTGAAACAGTGGAGGCTGCCCAATACCATTGCAAATATTTGCCCTTTTTTGTTATTGTTTTGGCAAAGAGATTCGATGATAGGGTTTTCTTCAGGCCACCAGTGATTTAGAGTGGTGAGTGCTTTTAACCACTAGAAGACTTCAATGACTACTACCTCCACTTCGCTGGCAACCAATCATATAACCCCATCTTTCCTAAAACTTCAAAATCGTAAGATATAAGTAAAAATACACAATCTTCATATCGAGTTTGCCCGAAATTGAACTTTTTGATGCTCTCTCTCCTCGCTTAAGTTGAATAGAAGAAAGAGAGCGGAAATGAGTACTGACAGGCTAGGGCTCATTTTTTTCCTTTTCTTTTTTATTTTTTCAATTTTTTTCCTATTGATTATAGTATTTTCCACATAAACATAGTTAATGATTAAGGTGGTTTCTTAATATTCATTCCGTCAAATTAGAGTGTTCAAATGAAAAAACTATAAATTTATATTTCTGATTTTATAAACTAGTGCAATTTAAATGGTCACGAGGCCATTTCTCTCTTTTTATTTTAACCTATATATTTTGTAGTCGTTGATAAAAATTTGAAAAGTTGGGGGTGGAGCAATCATTTTAAAGTTATTTTTTTGAGCCCACCGTAGCAATGGTCTGGAAAAGCAGAGGCTTTATGTACTTTGCAAATTGTTAGAGTCGTTAATATGAGCTTGGCCCGTTGGGCCAATTCAGTCCAGTCCGTAATTTAGTAGAGTTGTGTTAGGATTTTTGGAGCCCATTTAAAAATAAGGCTTTTAAACTCGGACCGAGTAAGCCTGTGGTCCGCGAGGCTTGACTGAGGCTGGAATGGGCCGGCCCGTGAGCCTAATAAAAATATTTATTTAAAATAATGTATGATGTCTCTAGCGATGGAAAGTTAGAATTGGATCTTTACTTAGAGGAACCAAAGCTTGATCTTGAGAAGTTTCAAGAGATGTATTGGAAGGACCATTCTAGAAAATATCACGATCTTTCAGTGATGGCGCATGATGTACTTAGTATTTCTATGACTACTGTAGCATCAGAATCAACATTTAGCATTGGTGGGCGTGTTCTGACAAAGTACAGAAGTTGCATCCATTATAAAAATATACAAACACTTGTTACTACTCGAATTGGCTGCACGACTTTTTTCAAACTCAAACTTGGTAATATTTTTTTATGTGAATTTGAATATTATTAGTTGTTAAAATTTTATATTCTTAATATTTAACTAATTAATATTGATGTAGATGAAAGTGAAAATGTTAAAACAAACTTGTCATAAGCGAATTCTTATGTGTTTGATGAAGACAATGTATTGGACCCACAAGCGTCATGGAGGTTCTCTTGAATAGTTTGTTTTGAATTTTGTCTTTTTGTGAATAAAATATAGTCTTATCTTTTACTTTTTTAGTGTTTATTGTGATATGTTGGAACATTATAAAGGTTATTAAGTTTTGCGAAATTTTTTCAATAAGACATTTTTTAACTTTTAAATATTTATCTTTTTTTTAGGTTAGAACTTAAAGGAAAAATATAAAATTCTATTCTAAAAAAATAATGGGCCGGCTCGTGGGGGCCCGCGACCCACATAGTGGTGGGGTGGGCTGACCATTATAAGGCCCATCAAAATGGTGAACTAGCCCGGCCCGTCAATTGCTAAAGCTCATGTGGGCTAGGCTGGGCTAACCTGGCCTAGCCCATATTGACAGATCTAAAAAGTGCTACTCCCTCTGGTTCAATTTAGATGACACACTTTCTTTTCCAAAAAGAATTACACATTTCTATAATTAAAAATAATTAAACTTTAAACTCTTCATTTTATCCATTTTACCCTTAATGAAAAACTTTTATAATCACATAAAAATCATCGCCTCATAAAAATTTTACCCCTCAAGCTTTTAAGATCACAATTTTCAAAAGTCTTTTTTTTTCTTAAACTTCGTACAGAGGCAAATTACCTCATCTAATTGAAAAGGAGGGAGTACTATTTTTTAACAATTCTTTTTAGTATTCTAACGAGTAACGACTTTACCTGTCTACTTAATGGTGCGGCGATTAATGAGGGTTAATTAAATCTAAAGAGTATAGTTAAATTGCAAGCTATTGTCATTAGTGGGAGGAAAATTAAGGATTAGAGTGTTAAGAAAGGTACATTGTATTTATAGGTAGCACGTGCGCCGTCCTATATTTTTTATCGAGAAATATATATATTTTTTGTTGCTTTAAAAAATAATAACCGCTAAAATATATATTTTTTTGACTAAAAAATATATTTAATTTTGGCGTACAATCAATTTTGTATTTTGCCCCGGTTCTGAAGTCTGTGCATTGAATGTAAGTCGAGGAGCTTCCATTTTTTCGTTTGCTAGTCTTAGATATAGGGCCTTCTAAAGTAAGGGTGTTTATTGGGCCTGGTCGGGTTGGACCGGTCCATTAAGGACGAGCATGCCAATCCCAGTTCGGGTGTGGGCCAGGCTGCCTTAATGGGCTGGGTTGGGCAGTCTCTATCCAGGGGCAAGTGCACATATAGCCGTTCTCAAAGATACTATTTTGAGAATAGTCAATACTTATTATTTCATGAAAATTTTAAATTAAAAATTTTAACTTCAGGACATTTATTCCCTCAAAAATTAAAATTCAGGACGCATTTTCAAAGATCATTCCTTTAGAGTGCTACATGATGTCCAGGCTAGATGTAGACCACAGGTTGAAGTACTAATTCAGTTTTTATGGATTTAGGTACACTTCCGCGTCTAGTATCTATTATTGATGATTTGACATGATAGTTTTCGAGGAAGATGATAGTTTTCACCTTAAAGTATTTTGGTTCTAACACTGTTAGAGCATCTTTGATTTGTTCATTAATTAAATAACACTATATAACAATCTCAATTATCACAGCAGCACCATCCACCACCTTCATCTTCTTTAAAAAAAATATATGTGCTGAACTCGTAGTCATTCTTTCCCCAGTCTGATTGGATCTATTGGTTTCATTTACTTACTTGTACAATATATTAGTCTTAGTATACGCGTGTCGTGCGTGTACCTATCTCGATGATAATTATTTTTTAGAACTTACATAAATATTAAAACAAAAACACATGGCCTTTGAAGATGTAAACATTATTTGGATTTTTCTTTTGGAAAGTTACTTTCAAGTTCTTTCTTTTTAATTCTTTTTTTTTTCAAGTTCATTTTAGAAAATACAAACATGGTCAGGTAGTTGACGTAAAACGAGTTTCTTCTTTCTCCCAAGCAAAATATGCAAGTTTTTCTATATGAATTACTTTCGAAAAATTAGAAAAGAATAAATTACTATTACTACTTTTAAAATCTTAAATATTGAAAATCTAATTAAATGTTAATTTTATTCAATGTGAAATTAGTTTTTAAAGGTGAAAAATTATCAATATTTTGTATTGGAGCTTCCCGCTTTTATAATTATATTATAACAAGATCGATAAATATATAATAATAAAAAGTATAGGTGCTTGCAAGAAAATAATAAATGTATCGACAACGAAAAATCAGGCCAGGAGATGACTCGTAATCTATCTGGCCGTTGGACCATGCACCCACCAAACCCGTATATTTCGGATATTGATCTAAAATAGCAGAACATACTGATTTTTAATATCTAAATTACAGACCTAAACATTATTTGTGCGAAAAGTCAATAAACTTATAATTACCTTAAAGAAATACGTACAATTATTTACTGATAATTTCGATGTATATATTTTAGTATCTTATCTTTATTTCATTCATCTAATTGGGTTTGTGTTCTAACATGTATAAGCTTACAAAAGAAATCGATGAACATTATATTATTTACTATAACTGAGTTATAGTTCAAAATGTAGTCCTGTCTAAACTTATTTGTAGATATTACTTTAATTCGTAATTAATTATGGATATTTTTTCAAATGTTTACTACATAAATTGAAAAGGAGAAACTTTTAGCTTATTATTATTTTTTAAAATTATTTGTTGTAAGGTGGTTCGTGAATACCCTTTGAAATATTCACGCTAAAAGAGTACTATTTTATAATATTAGAATTCCTAAACCTAAAAGGGAGTTTCTTGTGCACGAGACTTCATTTGTAGTTTTTTATTCTCTTTTAATTAACTTTTATTTTACTAAAATTATTATAAGTAATTGGTTATAATTCTATACAAAGAATAATGACTCATAAATCTAAAAAGAGTTCAAGTGGACGAAACTTTCCTACTTCAATTCTTTTGGGTGTTACTTTTATTTTACAAATATATTGTCTTACCTAGTTTAAACAGTGGAGAATTCAATACAAAAAGTTTCGTCAGATTTTTGTATTCCTAAATATAAGGAGAATAATTAAATGGTTATTCCTTATATTAGAAAAAATAATAAAATAACTATTGTGTCTAGCGTGAAATATATTTTTAAAAGGTAAAAAAAGTGAACGACATTTCACTAAGAGCCTTGATGCTTTTAATATAATATATTTATTGCTTTTGAATTACTTGGTTCTGGCTGGATCAAATTTGTTGGATGTTAACCAATTAGGCCCCTTTCCAATTTGGGCTTTTATTTTCACTTTTAGCCCACGCTAGAAATTATTTACATTCGATAGCCGAAAAGTGCATAAAATTTATATAATTTTTATATATAACATATATAATGTATATATATGTAAAAAAACATACAAAAATATATATTTTTCAACTATTATTTTGAGAGCGGCTATACAATGTCATTTTCCCTTCCAATTTTAGATTATGTAGTAAGTTGTGCAGTGGGCACTTCTTAAAGAAAGGTCATGAACACACATATTTTGGAAAATAGTAAGTTTCAAATATGTTTTAAGCTTAGAGTTCTCTAGATTTAGACATACAAGTTATATTTGGAAATTCAGCAGCAGAAAGTCTGTTGATGGAGAAAGGTGTCAAATGCTAGGATCATTTAACTTCTCATGGTGTAGTTGATATCCTTCATCCAACCTCTACATGCAATTGAAAATAAAAGTAATAGAAATAAAACTTTGGACTCTCATATATTCTTTGTTTTCTGATGTTTACCCAGCTTTGAGCGCCGTTGCTTAAACAAGTGCAGATAAAGTTTGAGCCACAGAAAAGGGTAGAACAGAAGCAGAACCTGAAGTTGAAAGAAAAATGATAAGTACTGTTTAAGTCTACAACAAAATAATTAAGTAATATGTATTTCTTTTGGGGGATAAATAAGAATCATTCTATTTATCTGCATTTCTACAAGAAGTTGTTTTTACGGCTCGAACATCAACTTTACCAGTTACGCCACTTTATTTATGTGCCTACGGTGATGCCCAAAACATTTACAAGGGTTTAGCACTTTGCATAAGTGCGATCCATCTATCTATACAAGCACGAAAACTCTCTTTATAGGCACTACTCAAACCAACTCCGGGCATAAGATTCACATGAATGATACAATAATATCAGCTACAAAGAATGATCCACTCGCGACATTGGTACATAGGATTTGAAGTGAAGTTACTTTTCTTTATTTTAAAAGTTTTATACAGAGTAAGCGCCAAGGATTCGCCTCAAGAAATGGAGAATCTGATGCAAAAGTAAAGCTGAAGGAGGTTGGTATGGTGGCGAAAGCCAAAAGCTCTCGTCATTAAGCATGTTTTTTCTATAGTTTGCAAAACTATGGCATATCGAGATACGAACAGCAGGGCAAATAAATATCAGTTGCAGCTGAAAAGTATATGACAACACTCAGTAAAATCGATAGATTCGATGCTGAACTCATTTGCTTTTAGCCATTATCAAGTCCTCAATTTTAGAAGTAATGACAAGCCTAACGCTCAGAGAACAAAAAAACTTTTTCCTTTTGAATTGAAGAGAACAAAATAGACCACGGCATATAGGTTTCAGCAAAAATTGATCGTTGTTTCAGGATATCAGAACGTACCTTAACGAAGTCACAATAACTGAAAGGGAGACTATCTGCATAGAAGTTTCTCCTTTTTATGAATGGAATTGCTTGGTACATAAGCCACACTGCACAGAAATGAAGTCCAACCTTTTCAGATTTTGCACATACTAGACAAAGGTGATCACAAACAAATGGAATGATATACAACAATATGAACGCGATGCATTAGTTTCAACAAACTTGTTAACTTACTTTCACCAGGTCCTATTCCAATGGGATACAGTAGAATGAAAGCAGTGTACCTAACGGGCAAAAAAAGAAATTTAAAACCAAGTAAATTTCGCAATAATGTAGTCTCTCCTGAGTAACTACATGCATTATTTTCTGAAAGAGAATCAAACCTGAGGTAAGTGATAAAGTATGGTGGACTTCCAATGCAACTCAAAGCATAATGTGAGTATCTGATCACCTGCGTCGAGGAACAGGTCCATATAATTGGTTAATGCTTAGAATCACATTTTAAGCTCGAAATTGTCAAGTTACCTAAATTACTTTCGTGTTTTTTGTCAATTTTTCACGTTTCCGTATAAGCTACCTTAGGATAGCTTTTGCCTAAAAGTAAGTTTTAGCATTTCAATTTCAATAAACTTCGCCTACAAGTACCTTTTACTTTTCCTAAAATTACATTTTTTTGCACTAAAATACAGTAACTTAATATGGGATAAAGTGCAAAGTTTCTTCGGATCACATGCTATTTTGGTAACCAAATGCATCGAAAGATATTGAGAATAGTCCTGTTTATCACAATGCATTGCAAAATCCATTCGACCACTAAGTCACCAACCTGGTACTCTATAAGTTTTAGGATAGCTATAGGAGTGAAGACTAAAGCGAAAAACAATGAGCCTTCATTATCAGATATGAAAAATCTTATAGCATTGTTAGTTCTCTGGTCTAATAACAAAGTGATAACCTCTAAATCTTCAAGATTTCTCTGTAGATTTATTATTTCTTTTCTATTCTATTACCAATTTTCTTGTGTCAGAATTTAGAATGTAAACTTAAGAGTTATTTCTTAGTAACTCGTGCCGAGGGTCTACTGGAAACAGCCTCTTTACATTCATTGTAGGGGTAAGGTCTGCGTACTATCTATCCTCCCCAAACCCAACTTGTGGGACTGTACTGGGTTTGTTGTTGTTGTAAACGTTCGAGCTATTTCACATACTAAATGTAGGCTGAAATCTTCGGCCCACTCCATATATATCTCCAACAATTAATAGATGTGGTCCATCATATTTATATCAAGCATAAATACAGTTGCCTGGTAGTCCACTTTGTGTGCTCTCTTTCACCAAAAGTGCACAAAGCAAGCTGCTCTTTACCACAGTATAAATAATTTTTTTCCTCTTTCTGCCACTGCTTTCAATAGGAGTAAGTTCTAAAGTTTTTGCGTGCGAGGGTACGTTTTACACTAGTACTTACTACTTACTCAAGAGGGTTTAAGATTCTAAATATACGAATCGACCAAATTAAAAAGAGGGAAAAGGCAAGAAAAAAGTCAGAGTAACATGTAATGAAACCAAAGAGAGGAGGAAAATTAACTCACCTCACTTAAGCTCCAAGCTAAAAATGTTATGAACACTGAAGGCGATTCTTGGACCTAGAAGAAGTAAACAAAAACCACAAATACTTCACACTCAAGTTCTTTGTGTTTACTCCAAATTGTATACAGACCAGAAATCCGCACAACAAAAGACTCCATTGCTTTATTAAGCTTCCAAAAATCTTGTTATTGCGATCAATAATTAGTTCCATGATGATACTATTGAAAGAGTTTAAGTCATGTACTTTACGCCATCAGATCACCCAAAGGATATCTAGAGGTAAGTGTTGAAAATAGGACATGTTGTCTGCTACAGCAGGTAAAAGTGACCTAACAATGCAAAAATTTCTTGTACTGGCTATATATACAACTTAAACTCCTACTTAAAAAGTGCATATGATCTTACCATCTTTAGTAACTAGTGCATAAAAGTGTGTGTGATTTGATTAGAAAGAAGTAAAACCTCAACAATTCGACGAACAATTGCAAGCAGAAAATGAGTTCTTCCACTCCATTGCATCAAAGGAAGCACTGCTCCACTAGGAACAATCCCTTGATAACCCAAAAAAGATAGGAATCAGAATATGAGCTTGCTACTTTTACAATACTGTCAAATAAAAACCCATTAAAGTACTTTACCTATAGCTCCATGTACAACTTCCAAGAATGCACAACATTGCAGCAAACCTTTAACACAAAGATCAAAACTTTACTCAAACATGTTCTCAGAACATCAAAAAGAGAGACTATTTTTCTTAGTGAAAAAAATTGGAACTCACAAATTAATTCACCAGCAGAAGCATAAGTCCCAGTGACTGAGTTAGTGGAAATAAAGTTGCTCAAAATGCTGAAAAGTGCTACTGTCCTACATTTGCATGCGACCAATCATCATATACATTATTAAAAACATTCTGCAATTGTTATATTAAACCGGAGGGGGGGGAGGGGGGGTGGAAGGGAAAAGAAATTTACCATCCAAGAAACTGAAGAGAATTGTAAGAGAAGAGATAAAGATTCTTCAGTTTAGCCATTGGAGATCACTTGGGTACTTCTGTAGAAGTTACTAATTATATAGGTTCTCAGTTATGCCTAGTTTGCTAGTTCTCAGCCATTTTTACTCAGGAGGTAATAAAAGCTTCAATTTTTGGTTCAAACAGCAATTAATACTACAAGAACATGAGATCACAAATGTATGGTCTAAGTTCTTGGAAGCTTGGACCAGTAACACTTATGTTTTTGGGTCCCTAACCTATAATGGACATTTTACAATTGGGTGTGGGTCCAAACTCCAATATCAGGTAGATTTACCGAGGGATATTTCTTTCTATATAATATTTAAAATTTATTTTCAAAATTATTTTAATTTTATATATTATATTCCAAATAAAAATTACTTATAAATTATATACAATCAATTATTAGCACTTTAAATTAGAGGACTCAAGTTCTTTTTTTCTCTCCTCTCCTCTTTCCCATTCACTGTCAACTCTCTCATCAATTTTTCCTTTCTTTCTTCGTCACTCTCTCTCAATAAAATTTGTGAAAGATCACTTGTTCCAGCATTTTCTGCTTATTCTTCTCAACTTTACCATTTTGCATGAGCTTATAAGAAAAGAAATCAGCAAAAGCAATGCTGACGGCTTCTCAATGTTATTCGTCGTGCTGGTTGGTCTTTATAGGTCTTTTGGTTGGGTATCTGATCAAGAACACACAGTTGGAAGGAGACTTCCATTGATTCATTAGTTTGGATGCCCCGGAAAAGTTGATGGCATTCTGGAATTTTATCTTTCCCCTTTTTCTTTATAGACTTATACATTAGATGTAGAATGTTCGCAGTCATCTAGAGTTTAAAAACGCTATAGTCTATTCTGTATATAAATCTTCTAAGCCCAAAATAGTTTGGACTCCAATTGGTCCGTTCAGTTCAGGTTCTTTGCATAGCTAGACATGACTATAGAAAGAAATTTTCTTTTGCACTATTATTGTTCGAATTGTTTGTCGATCGATAAAATTTGAGAGTATTTTATTTTCCATCATTTAACCATCAAAAAATTGAAAGCTTTGAATTCAAATACAACATCTCCAACAATATATGGTACAACAACATACAAATTTAAAAATAAATTTCGTACAAATTTAATTCAAATTGATATATCTACTACAACATACATACTAAAAATAAATTTCATACAACTAATTATATAGTATACACTTATTTACAACTTATCTACAACTTTCATACATTATTTTTACCAAGTTAGATACATTTATAACATCATACAACTTAAATACTATTTTCATACAAATTTTATATAATATATCTTTTGTATATTTCGTATCTGGTTGTACATATTTTGTATGTAGTGTTTGCTTCTTCCTCTCCAAAATTCCAATCAAAACTTTCTCTCTTAATACAATTTTGATACATATCAACAACTTTATGTAGAAAAATAGTATTAATAACTTAAATACAAATTTCATACAATGATTCATACATTATACAACTATTTTTAAACTTTCATACAACATTCAAATAAAAATATATATAATTACAATAGAATACAATTTAAATACAATTCGCATACAGCTTTAATACAATTTCGTAACTATTATATGCCATGTGTTCTTCTTCTTCTTCTTCTTCTTCTTCTTCTTCTTCTTCTTCTTCGAGTTTCAATCTGAAATTCAGCCAAAATCAAATCTAATCTTCACCAAACACCCTCAAACTTAAGATATAAGCTCTAAAGAATATTCCTAATTGTTTGCAACAACACACAATCCAAACAAATAATAGTTTTTGAAACCAAATTCGAATTCAAAGCTTTGAAACTTTTTAGTGGTTCTCAATGGTGGAAAGTCAAACACCTTCAAATTTATTGATCGATAATTTCAATTCGAACACCAATTGTGCAACATGAAAGAAAATTGCTAAGTTAAAATCTTATATTAAAACAATTGAAATTCATTGACGAATTCCCTGGAAAAAAAAGTAAAAGCATAGAAAAATGAAGGAAGAAAAATTGGGGAAAGAATAGAAGAGGAAGGAAAGAGAGAGATGGAGAGAGAGAAATAGAGACGGAGAGAGCGAGAGAGAACAGATATGGGAAATAATTGATTCCCTGTTTAATTTCTGATATAAAGGGATACTCATTAATACTAATTTATATATAATTAATAAATCGTATACGCCCATATAATAAAGTTAAAACTTAATTAAGAGGGTAATAAAGTTTCATATGTAGTATAAGAACGTAAAAATCCCTTTGCTCAATTATTAAGATTTGTGGCCTTGTAATTAGAAGTTTGCTACTTTTTAAAGTTAAAAAGAGATCATCTGATTTAAAGTTCAAAATTCAAATATAATACTCAAACCATGATTCTAATTAGTAATATAAAGAAATAAAGCGCTATTAAATTTTTATCCCAAAATTATTTTTATTTATCCATTATATAATTTTTATGATGATTTTATTTTCTAAACTAGGATACGAGTAGGTAATCTTTACATAAAATCCATGCTTCGTTTAAGAAGGTGAAATAGGAATTCACCCATTCTAGAATTAATGGCTTCCAGTGTTGGCTTAGAAATAAGACATTAGAATTAATTCGACCTAACACTATTTGTTTTATTGACTCATTTAAGGCTTGAAACATTAAAAGTAGTATGGTGTTCAATTTTATTATAACTATACTACAATTTCATAAGTATATTATATGTCATGTGTTTTTCTTCTTCGAGTTTCAATTTAAAATTCAGCTAAAATTAAGTTAAATCTTCATCAAACACCCTCAAAATTGAGATATAAAATCCAAACAATATTCTCAATTGTTTGCAACAACACCCAATCCAAACAAATAGTGATTTTTGAAAACCCAAATTCGAATTCAAAGCTTTAAAACTTTTCAATAGTTGTCAATGGTGGAGAGTCAAACACCTTCAAAATTTATTGATTGACAATTTCAATTTGAACACCAATTGTGCAACATGAAAGGAAATTGCTAAGTTAAAACTCTATAGTAAAACGATTGAAATCCATTAATGAATTCCATTAAAAATATATACAACATGAAAGGATAAAAAATAGAGGATATCAGAGGAAAAAAAATTGGGGAAAGAACAGAGAATGAGAGATTGAGAGACAGAGAGTGACGAAGAGAGAGAGAGCGAGAGAGAGAGCGTAGGAGGGAGAGAGAATAAGGATGGAAAATAATTGATTCCTTATTCAATTCCTAACATAAATGGATACTCATTTAATTCCTAAAGTGTTTATATTGGTAAATTATATATGCCTATGTAATTAAATTGAAACTTGAGTAGGGAGGGTAATAAAATTTCAAATAGTGCATAGGGAATAATTTCGAGACACACATTTGGTTGGAGTAATTGCCTAAATTGGATTATTTATGATTAGCAGTTAAATTGCCAAAAAGCCTTCACCATCAGTGGCATACGCAAAATTTTTTGTAAGCGGTATCATAATTTTAAATAATGAGCAAATACCAATTCACTTGTAACAACATCATATTTTAAAAAATAACCGTTCAAACTCATACTAATAAAACACAACTCTGATATGTTACTACAACTATTATCGATGAGCTTTCATTTAAATTAAAAAAATATTCAAAATAACCTCATTAAGAATAATATTGTCGAACCCGTGACATCTCCTAAAAATTGCAACGCTTAGCCAAATGTGCTGCATAGCTATTAATGTCAAGTTGTGTCACTTTTACTCTATTTAACTTTTTTATTTCAATATAT
The DNA here is from genome assembly GCA_002018475.1 of Nicotiana obtusifolia. NCBI lineage: Eukaryota > Viridiplantae > Streptophyta > Magnoliopsida > Solanales > Solanaceae > Nicotiana > Nicotiana obtusifolia. Next base: position 165,015 of record MCJB01012296.1, read on the forward strand.
AGTAAAATTTCCCGGCCAAGTGGTGTCACATAACACCGCTTGGCCTACAGGTGATCCGCCCCTATGACACCATGACTCTCCGGGACTAATTGAAGCTGTATAAGATGGACGACAATCAATTTAGAAAGGCGCAGGAAAAAAGCAGTTGATGCACAAAGTATCCTGTATTTATATTGGGTTCGGGAGAGGCCCGTACCCCAAGGGTATGATGTAAACAGTCTACCCTAATGCAAGTATTAGTGGTTGTTTTCACGGCTCGAACCCGTAACCTATAAGTCAAACGAAGACAACTTTACTGTTGCTCCAAGCGGGGGGAGGGGGGGGGGAAGACGTATAAAGTAAAATATTATTTGTTCTTGATTAAAAAATAGAGTTTGAACACTCTTACATAGCCCACTGACAAAAGATGTTCAAACTTTGAACACTCTTATTGAATTTTCTCGCTGCGCCACTGACTCTAACGCTCCCCAAACAGCGCAAGCGCAAGAAAGAAAGTAAATAACTTGTGACATATGTTTGGTTGGAGTTCAGTTTCCAAAATTGGATTATTTATGACTAGGAGTTCAATTGCATATAAAGTTAAACATATATTCTCATTAGTTTGCATAGTTTCAGACCAAATAGAAAGGTTCTAGCTTCCATTGTTAAGTTGTCAATTTCCTTTGCCTTGTTTCACTAGCTCCATTGTATAAGATGGCCGATCATGGATAAGTCAAACAGTACGATGATGATAAACCAGTACGTACTACTAGTTGCAGTAGTAATATTGTCTATATATTAACCCAAGGGGCAGCTAGCAAAAGGTGGCCATACCTTGCCACTTGTTCATTATTTGTTGTGTTCATTTCTTTACCAGTTGGAAAATTCATTTGTCTTGATATTACACTACATCTTTGCTATTTTGCCACTCGGATCTTTGTTTCTTAAGTTCTATTATCTTCACCATAACTTTTTGCAACAAAAGTAGTGAGCACATTTATGGTTGAGCAAAATACTGATGTTTCTGTTGCGTTAAAATCTTGAATACTCCTTTGGTCCTGAGCGTCTTATTCCACGGGTACAACATAGATTATTAAGTAGGAATATCTAATAAGATCAAAGTGTGAGAAATATCGTAGCAAGAAAGTATGGAATCTCCAAAGGGTAGGGATTAAAATATAGCTATGTGACACTAAATCATATTGTTTGGAGCTTTACTTTTGAATATAGTACTCTAGTCAAACAGAACATGATACCAAAATCAAGAATTCAACAAGGAATTCGAGAAATAGTATTGTTGAATCAGGAAATAGAGGAGGAAATTAAAAGAGTAAGTGAAGAGGGAATAAAATCATGTTTTACTTATGCATACAACTCACCATTTATAGAACTAGTACACTATATAACTTACTAACCTGTAGGTAATACTCTATTTGTATGTATCATATTTATATGAATCAAAATACAAAAATAATTATGAGAGACAAAAGTGTTTAAGGTTATTTCTACTAGTAACCTAACATAGTCTAAAACAATGCTCCATTCATAAAACCATCCCAATTATTTTATAAGAAAACAAATGAAGAAGTGAGATAGCTCATTAACAAATACAACATGAATAGGCACACTATGTGCAATGGTTCCCCCTTCAAAAAGCGATTCTTCTTTTTTCAAAATCTTCTCGAATTCTCTTCGTTCAAGTAAATTAAGCTCACAAAAAAAAAAAAAAAATCTTTTACACCGATGTATTTTACTCTCTCAATCACGTCGTCATAAGAAAATATTGAAAAATCTTTTCAAAGTGAGAGAAGGAGGAAAGGCGCGCTACAACTAACATAACTTACGTTATTTTCCTCGTAACTGATTTTCTTATTGATTGATTCTATAACTCTTAACAGAAATCTATAATTTATTTTATGACAAGTAACACATGAAATAATGTTACTATCTATTAACATTATCATCAAATATTCTGCTCAAATGTCAAGTCGAAAGCTCGTTAATACAACCTTGACGTCTTAGGTTTAATTGTCTCTTGCAGTAGGGTGACTAAAATAGTTCTTTTCATTTAATATATTATGCCACTGTTAAATAAATTTAAATTACTTTTCATAGATAATGTAAAAAAATTATAAAAATTATATAGTATAAGTGCACAAAATTTAAAGAAAATTTAAATTATATTCACAAAAAATGTAAGAAAATTATAAAATTTATATAGTATCAATGCATAGTACTTAATAGCAAATTTAGTATACAGTTAGGACCACTTATTTTTCTATTTAGGACATTTCCATCCAATTAAAATAGAGTCCACTTGCAATTCCTCCACTTTCTCGTTAGCTAGTTTTTAGTGAGTAACATCTAGAAATCACTAGCTACTCAAGCTTATCACTTTAAAAAGTTAATATCGAGTACCTTTAACTTTTCTCTATCGACTAAATAAGCAATTTTTATACTACTACTACATATCTTCATTATTGGATTAGTACCATTTTTAATGAATAATATATTTGTGTGATAATGGTAGTAGCTACGTGTTGTGTGGGAACAATTCCTCTTTTTAGAGTATTGGTAAATCATAGTCTAAAGGGTTTTATTTGTTTCCTTTCCATGATTGGAGAACATTTGCTATGGCACCTTTTAATCATCCAATAATGTATTTGCCGTATCAAAACTAAAGTTGTGCTAAATCTAATAGTGGATTACAGAATTAGAAAATGTGCGCCAACTATAATTGCATTCCTAATCAGATCCCCAATCCTTGGAAGTTGATTTGATCAGCTTCTTATTATATTACTCCTTCCGTCTCAATTTATATAACACCTTTTTTTTAGTCAGAACTAGAAAATAATATTTTTTTATATTTTAATAACAATTTAATTTTAAAATTTTATTTTATTGTAAATAATTTACTGTCACACATATATTTATGATTTATTTTAGATAATAAATTATAATTCTTTATTTATTTCTTAAACTCTGCGTCCAATCAATTAACATTTTTTTGTCGGAAAATTATACTATTTTAATTAGGTTAAAATTTTATTTTATGTAAATATATTATATATTGACCCCCTTTATTTATTTATTTTGTGTTTAATTTTTTTTTATATATATATATAATACTTCTTAGTAAAAATTTAGCTCCGCCACGATTTGAAGTAGCAAATTTAATGGATGGAATGATAAAAGATTAAAACTTTTACACATATAGGAAGCTAAGAAATATTACAAGGAATTCAAGAACATTTAAATTTCATAAGAAATACTGCCGATGCTAATAATCACATAGTAACAGACTCTTAAAACTCTAGTAAATTAAAGCATATCATCAGATGGCTACAACAGCAGACTTCAAAAGCACTACTACTGATATCATCTTAACAGATCACCTAGCACCTTCTGATCATTGGATTTTTATACTTTTTATTACTACTATACTGCTAGTAATATAAAAGTTAGAACTTACTCGTTTATAAAACCTAAACTAACTAATATAAGAAATTTGTTTTTTTTCTTTTTTCTTTTTCAAATAAATGATCCGCCTATTAGCCCGTCTATATATATATATATATATATATTTTTTTTTTTTTTTCTGAAGTCTACTGGTCTGACCAATTCAAAGTCACGCTCCTACCGAAAGGTACTCCAGTCAAAATCTTTCCACATGGGGTCTGGACAATAATCCCATAAGGGAGAAATTGACCCCATAATTGGTTTATTAATTGTTTCATTTTCTTCTAATAATTCAATATCTTTCCAAATTTCATCCATGGAATAAACTTTCATACTCTCCCCAGCTTGTTCTTGATCATTAGCTTTCTTTTGTTCTTCAATTTGCAAGAGCTCGATTCCACCGGTATCGTAGAAATTTCTCTCATTTTCTTCATTAGTTATGGAAGAAGAAGATGAACAGTTTGAACAAGATGAAGATGGAGAAATAGAAGTAGCTTTTTTCCTTTGTTCTTGAGCTTTCTTCCTCATGTGTGTTCTCCAGTAATTTTTTATTTCGTTATCCGTTCGCCCTGGTATTTTTCTAGCAATTCTTGACCATCTAAACACCAAAAACAAAATTAACATCATATATATACGAAAATTTAAATGGGAAAAAGAGTCAAAAATATTCATGTACTATAAAAAATATTTTTTCCGGGGTTATTAATCTATAGATCCTCTCATATTTGCCATTGACTATATAATATATCCGAAGGGGTAAATCTAAATTCTTTTTCTTAGTATTCCGACATATGGAATTAAAATTAAGTGTAAATACGAGAATGTTTTCTAACGATACATGCATATATAACTCCAAATACAACTGAGAGTAAAATTAAGATATTTCGACAGAGAGATAAATTTAAACCTTTTTCTAAATGTTAAAGTAAAGGAAAATCGTTAAGCATGGTTCTTAATATGAGAAATTAAAAAAAATCTAAATAAATAACACACCTATTTCCCCATTTAGAGTGAAGTTCAAGAACAAGTCGTTCTTCTTGAGGAGTCATCTTGCCACGTTTGAGATCAGGATTCAAGTAATTAACCCAACGTAACCTGCAACTCTTTCCTGTTCTTTTCAAACCTAAACCAAAAGAACATTACAAAGAAAGAATATGGAGAAGAATAGGGTTAGAGACTTAACTCTTTGGACATAAGGATATGATCCAAAACTAGCCTAATATACCTATTCTATTTTTTGTTCTCCCTCCTTAACCTTCATCAAACCTGAAACTTTGGCCAGAAAATCCCATCTTCGATCTCCAAATAATTTTACATAAAATACAAGCTGAAGATCTTCTTGCTCTGTCCATGGACCTCTTCTGATTTCCTCTTGCACCATTTTTGGACTTTTAGCTGGAATATTTTTATCACTAGTTTTCCTTTTTTGTGAGTCACCTATAGTGGTTGATACGTGGTATGGTGTATACAACTGATATTTATACTGAGAATAATTGGCTTTCCTATGGCTTGAATTAAGGGCTGCTGCTCTTTTGGTGGTGGTGGGGACAATAAACTAAGAAAGGTGAGTGTTTGGAGTAAGGGGTTTTTTTCCTTGAGTGAGGATTTTGCCTTTAATTAGTTTCTTAAAAAATGGTGAATTAGTACATCTGCACTCCATATTCACACTAAATCAATAACATGATATATGTCGTCAGTATACTCTTTATTACTTAACCATGTGTGTAGAGCATATTGGTTTAGTTATCTAACTAATAGGGAATAATTGTTGGGTGTATGATCAACAGTCTCACATGGAAAGTAGAAAAGAAAAATGATCTACTTACAAGAAGTTCGACAGTATACGGGTTTAGTTCAAAATGGATAATATCATAACGTGTTAAGAGACTGTGGGTGGAGGCGGGGGTCCAGCTCAGTGCCTTTGTCTACTCGTCTACAGAATTTATGATCTTTACCTGCAGCTCTGAAGACACATACACAACATAACCTTTGGGATTCTGTGACCGCAAAATACTCAAGATCATGTGGATGACACACAATTAATTAATTTTTAAATTAGCCCATAAATGATGATGGCTTATGTGAAACTTAGTTCAAGAAGTAAATAATTCACGGGGCCCCTATTTAGTTATTTCCATTTAACCTATACCCTGCTTTTCGTCTTCTTCTTCTTCTTCTTCTTCTTCTTCTTCTTCGCTGTGAAATAAAGGTGACGGTGATTTTATATGATGTTTGTGAGCATATTTTAAAATGGTATGGTGTTTTACAGTAGTGATCTACTGTGGCGCTTTATTTTTACTACTACTTAGGGTTTCTTCTTCTTCTTCTTCTTCTTAATTACAAAATGGGTTTGTTAGATTTATTATTGTCTTGACCAATTGATTCTTGGGTTTGTTCTTGAGATTTGGAGGTTATGTTTCAAATTTAAGCTCATTTGGAGTAGATTTTAGGTGTTAAATCGTGTTTTGATTGTTGAAATTTGAAGAGCAAGTTTATGTTTCTGGGCAATTTATACTTCAGGCCTATTTGGCCTTAAATGCATGAAAATATTGATTGCACTTCATACCTATTTGGCCTTAAATACATCTGAAGGACAATTTTTTCAGTTCCGACATATAAGGCCAATTTTTTCACTACAAACATATTAGGCCTTAAGTGCATGAAACATTGGTTGCACTTCAGGTCTATTTGGCGTTAAGTGCATCTGAAGCGCAATTTTTTTTACTTTAAACATTTTCGGCCTTAAGTGGATGAAAATATTTATTGCACTTCAGACCTATTTGACCTTAAGTGCATCTTAAGTATAATTTTTGCACTTTAGACTTAATTGGACTTTAGAGCATTACACTTTACACTAATTCTTTTTTGAATTTCAAACCCGATAAGTCTGAAGTTGATCCTAAAGTGGGTAGACTTGTAAATTTTTGTGCAAAGTGGATATCACTTTAATTGTGACCCAAAAACTAGGTATAAATGCAAATGCCTTAAGTTGTGGGAAAAAAGTATTTTTTGGGAAAAAAAACACTTTTAGCCTTTGGAGAAGCTTGTCCAAATAGGCTATTACTTTTAAGGAGTTGAATACTCTTAATGGTGTGAAGCATTTTGGGAAATATTATGCAGGTTTGACTCTAAGTGGACAATATCACATCATGTTAATTGTATCTTTGGCCGTTTTAACCCAACAATAATAACAAATACCCGGTCACCTTCGGCCATATCTTGGGTGAATGGCTTTAGAAAGAAAGAAAACTTAATTATAAGAATATTTGTTTCGATTATTTTATATCTATCTTATAAATGTTTCACAAAATTAACATTCTATTAGTTAAAACAATATACGACTTCTTATTTTTCTAAAACGTAAAATATTTATAAATAGCTCCAATTTATTAAAACAATTACAGTAATATTTATCGATGAACAAGTGGCTCAATTGTAGGCAGAGTAATGTTGCATAATGATGAAAGCCATTAACGGGGAAGATGCAAAAGTGATAGATGAAGATAAGAATGGTGATATGTGGACATAACTTTCATAAAACTTGATATCCATTTCACATTTGCATTCTTCTTTTGGAATTTTCTCTAATTTCAACTATCCATTCATCAATAAGGGAAAAAATTGAACATCTAAATAGTTACAAACGTGAAACGTGTACAAGACCAAATGCATTATACTGTACGCCAATTATAAATTAAGGCCATATTACAAAATTGATCAATCGGACGAAATTCGTTGCATTAAATAGCTATATATATATATATATATATATATATATATATATATATATAATATACGTACATTAAAAAATTATATATTTTATCCGTTATTATTTTTTTGGAACGGTTAAGATATACATTGACGTTGAGCTCGCAATATGGCAAGTTTTAACCAAATGAAAGGATCTTTATTTAGTAAGTCAATATGCTCAACAAATGAAACAAACGACTTTTTGGATAAAATCTCCTTCTCTAATAATTCAACAGAACAACGGTTCTATAAATAGTCCAAAAAAAAAAAAAAAAAAAAAAAGGGAGTGTCAAAGAAGTTGCTAGACTTGCTGGTTTATAAGTGTCCCTTGACTTTAGCGAAGGCCATTAACATTTGCTGAACTGATAAATAGGATATATAAAAATTAAAAGATAAAGGAAAGGTCAAAAGAAAGGAAATAAAAAAAAAATCAAAAGTAGGAAATAATAAAAGAAAAAGAAAATAATGCCAAGGTAGGCTTATTGCCTTATTGGAGATTGTATATTAAGTGGAAACAGAAGACAGATTAGATTAAAGTAAGATATTAAGTTGAAATGGTCGCAGATCTAGAAGGTCGGGGGGACCTTGTTTCTAGCTATTTTAGGGCTCTAATTCTAAATCGTCCAGCTTATTTGATATGAATGTTTGGTTCATTTAATTGAATCTCAAATATTGCCGTCTTAAAATTGCTCATACGCTCACTTAAAGATTTGCCACCAAACAGCTACTCCAAAATTTTCACCACCAATTATCTTTATCAACTATCATCACCATTAGCCATCATCACCATCAGTCACGACCACCATCTCACACCTATTATTGTCAACGGTATTTATTATTCATATTATTCATTAAAAAATAAGTCGATAATTTAAAAATAAATCAAATATAAATAAAATTTATATTATTCACTTAAAATGGATAATAAATAAATAACTAATGAGTTTAACTTTTAAAGTGCATCTTCTTAGACTAACAAACAATTTTTACCACACTATGTAAATTAAGATTTTTTTTTGTGTGGCTGTAGTATAACCATTATCTATATGTACATTTAGACATTTTAATATGACGAAAAACAAATGAAGCTTAGGGGAGGACATAATACTTCTAGAATTACAGGGTGTTTGGATAAGCTTATAAGTTGGTCAAACTTATTTATAAGTACTTTTTGGCTTATTTACGCATTTGGTAAACACCTTTGACTTATAAGCTAAAATCAATCATAAGTCATAAGTTGCTCACCCCCAACTTATGGCTTTTCAGCTTATAAGCACTTTTGGTTTGACCATGCATTTTACTAGTTTATCCTTGATATTTTCTAACTCACAAAATACTTTTTTCAAAACAAATTTTCTAACTTTCTCTTCATTCCATATTTGTTGTTCATTCTTTTCTTTACAAAGAATTTAATTTATATTCTTTTTAAAGTTTGTAAGGATATTTTTAGTTATTGTAATAAAAGAATAGCTTATCAGCACTTTTTTTATCAAACACATCAACTGTTTATTATCAATTTCAGTACTTTTGTCCAAAAATATTAATACTTATTTAAGAAATCAATTTCAGCACTTAAAATGCTTTTCAATACTCTAAGCTTATCAGCCATTTACAATTAGCTAATTTAAACAGGCTCTTACATAGCCAATTTGGGCTTAAGTTCCTTAATTTAGAATAACCGCCCTACTACCAAATAATTCTAAATATATCATTAAAGAAAACACAGTAAAATAGAACTTTCGAACCATGACTCCCAAACAGAGCTAGAGTTTGAGATAACATTTTTGGATGAATTCACTAGTTTTGATGCAAATCTTTTACTATTTATTGTAAAAAACTTATTAGGTACATACGAATTAATTTTGAATTCAATAACCTAAAATAATTAAAAATTTAAACTCGTATGCTTCAAATCCTAAATTCCCTCTTATTGGCTCTGACGAAGCTGATTAACTTTTATTACTGCATCTTCTCGTATTTAGCAAGCCACACATGTGGAACTGCCGCACTCACTTAATATTCAAAGCGTGACAACTTCTAAAAACCGGGTTATTTTAATCTTCTTTGTACGCCTTGGCGTGTTATATACAGTCAAACCTCTATAAATTAATAATTAGGACCATAAAATTTTATTAATTTAGCGAGGTATTAATTAATTGCGTAAATTAATAATTATTAATTTATAGAGTATGTAGTTTATATATCTACAATGTGAATATGTATGAAATACATGAATTTAATTAATAAGTATTAATCATGCATATTAATTAAATTCATATATTTTTATTGATAAATATTTAGTATTCCATACATATCTCAAGTTAAATGTATAAATCCACTCAGCTATTAATGTAGTTACATGTACTAACATTAACTAAGTTACTATATAAAGAGAGTTACTACATACAACTCTACAAATCAAAAGAAAAAATGGCTTCTCATCTCAAAGGTATAAAAAAATCAACCATGACAGATGGGTATGCGTAGAGAATTATGTGAGTACAAACAACAAAATCCAGCATGCACTCAAAAGCAATTGCAACAGTGGGTGTCAGAGAAGTTTAATTTGCAAGTTAGTCAAGCTACAATATCAAATACAATCAAGAGGTCATCAGAGTATCTATCAATTTCTGACATTCCGAAAGATGATGCCAAAAGACATAAAGCTGCCAAATTTCCAGAATTAGAGAAGGCTCTGTACGAGTGGTTTGTTCATAACCAAGAGCGCGTTAATATGAGTGGGGAACTAATTGTAACAAAGGGAAAAGAGTTTCTAAAAAAGATGTATCCCATTGATACGCCTGATTTTTATTTTTCTCAAGGTTGGCTAGAGCGCTTCAAATCAAGACACGGCATCAAGACATATCGTCGTTTTGGAGAAAGTGGTTCGGTTAATATGGAGGTGGTGGAGAACAATTTATAATCCATAAGAGAGAAACTTAATCAGTTTGCTATGAAAGATGTTTTCAATATAGATGAAACTGGATTGTTCTACAGGCTACAACCAGATCGTTCTCTTGCAACAAAGCAACTTGAAGGTAAGAAACAAGATAAGGAAAGACTTACAATTGTTATTTGCTGTAATGAGGATGGTTCTGAGAAAATTTCTTTATGGATAATTGGAAAGTACACAAAATCACGTTGTTTCAAGAATGTGAATTTGAGTAGCATGGATTGTGAATATCGTGCCAACAAAAGAGCATGGATGATTGGGATTTTATTCCAAGAATACGTTCAACAACTTGATGCAAAAATGGATGATAGAAAAATTCTTTTAATTGTTGATAACTGTCCTGCTCATCCAAAAAACATTAAAGGTTTGAGAAATATTGAATTATTTTTTTTGCCACCTAACACAACATCAAAGATTCAGCCTTGTGATGCAGGGATCATACGAGCTTTTAAGATGCATTATCGGCGACGGTTTTATCGAAATATTTTGGAGGGTTTTGAAATTGGGAACTCGAATCCAGAAAAGATTAATGTTTTAGAAGCAATGAATCTTGCAATCTCGGCATGGAAAATAGATGTCCACTCAAGTACTATTGCAAATTGTTTCAGGCATTGTAAACTCCGATTGCCAGATGGTGATCCTCGGAAAATCAAGAACAAATGGACAATGACAGCTTACAACAATTGCAGAATCTAATCAATGGATTGAATTATCGTCATGCAATGAATGTTGAAGATGTTTTGAACTATCCGGGAGAAAATGGCACAAGTTTGGAGTTGCCTACGGATGAACAAATAATTGAGAGTGTTATGGAAAGCAACAAAGAAGATGAAATGGAAGACAATAGTGTGGAATTAGAACAAGTTTCGCGCAAAAATGCTTTGAAAGCAGCAATCACCTTACATCACTTTCTTTTACAATATGAGAACTCTACACCAGATTTTCTTAATGCTCTAAGAAAGGTTAGAGATGAGATTCAAGGTGATATTAATTTTAAAAAGAAACAAGTAACATTAGATTCATATTTTCAGAAATCTTCTTAGATTAGTTATGAATTATATGAAAAATATTTTTACAGATCATGAATTATTAATTTATATGTCAAATGGGACTTATATGAATTTATTTTTTCGTATTATCTTATAAATTTAGCGAATTATTAATTTACTGTACATGTTAAATGAGAGACCAAACTTGGTTACGTTACACAACATTTAAAAAAATCATAAGAAACAATATGATGAGAGGTATTTAAAAGTGGATTATGGCATCATGCTTGTAACCTCTTTTTCATATTCCACTTTCTAATTTGAAGTTTTCCTTCATTTTTTTTCTTTTTCCTTCTTGTGTTGGGGGGTAATGTTAGTACTGTATCCAGCAAATCTAAAAAAATCATACCCAACAAAAACAAATAAATAAATAAACAATCAAAGAGCCCACATGAAAGAATTTGAAGAAAAAGAATAGGGGATAGAATTCACAAATGAGAATGTCCTGGAATTTTAGCTTGTGCAATTTGAAATTTTATTATAATGATTATCTTTTAATTACAAAAACTGAAAGTGGCTAGCTCGTACTATTTCCTATAGATGGTGGCTCTTTGCTTTGGAGGCTCTCTTTTTGGTGGGGACTGAGTCTTTCTTTCAACGACTTAGGCCAAAAGAAGAACAAATAAATTAAAAGATTAATCATATAATGACGTGGATGTCACCATTAATTTTATGGCCACTCCACTTATATTTATCCTTTCCCTTTTTAATAAATTTTCATATCAGTTTGGAGTTTGCATTTTTTTATGAAGGGCCGTGTCCTTTCATAAGATATTCGCATATGTATGCAATTTTTTTCTCCTGATTAATTAGCGTCTCTGAATTTGCTCTTCAATCCTGTAGACTGCAATAATGAGATATATATGGCTTGCTGTGTCAATAACAATAATAACATACCCAGTGAAATCTTACAAGTAAAGTTTAAAAAAAGTAGTGAATATTGACGAGCGCAAAAACTGATGCATAAAATTTAGGCTCACTAATCAAAGATTGTATAGTTATGATCCACAGGAATTGATTTAAATAATATTTCAATAAATTGTCAGCTTAATACTATTCAAGAAAATAAGCCTTTGATATTAAATTATTAAAAAACTAAGTAAAAAATCTAAGATTATTAATTACGAATGATTATTGAAATTGAGAAGCTAGGTAGCAACAATTGAATATTAGTGAGAGAGATAAGGAATTTACAAGATATGCGATCAACTATTATTCGTGATATAATTCTGTTCTAAGTTCAACTCTTAAGTGCTATTGGCTCTTTCGATTTCAATAGCTGATTAGATTATCTTTAGGATTCAGATTGTTCTTTCGAATGAGAGAAAGTTCCGTTGAACAACCTAATGACAAGTGCTATGAACATATGCAAAAACACGTCGAATGAATGGTCTTACGAAGAACGTTTCTCGACTATTCCTCGATATTGGGTTAATTGATAACTCTATAAACTCTTTCGATTACCTATAAGAGTCGTGAAAATTTCCCAAACAAGATAATACTATGTAATTTGCAATAACACTTCTCGTCCGATTAAAGTGAAATCATAAATAACTTTGTAATTCAATTCAAACTCTTTCAACGAATTCAAGCAACTAACAGAAATCAAATCCTCAAATAATAATCAAGTCACAACATCTGTCAATTACACTAAGAAGGACTACTCCATACTAGAGAAATTGTTCATCACAAAAGTATTAAGAGGATAAGAAAATTTTTGTTACAACCCGTAATTTCGTACGTTAGATTGCGCCGTAAGATAGTCTACGTATAAGGACCTAAGAAACGGAAAAGAGTCCAAAAAGTCAAGAAAAGAGCGAAGGGCTTCGCAAAGCTGGGTATGCTACCGCAAAACGCACATGCAGGCCGCATATCTAACACTAAAATCGCAGACCAAGGCAGATTTCTGCACGAAGATCAGTGCCAGAAATGCGGTCATAAGTGCGGTCGCATTTTCAAAATGCGAACCGCATATTATACCTAATGTATCGCAAACTGAAATAAATTTCTGGGTAGAAATCTATGCCAGGAATGCGGTCAGTATGCGGTCGCATACTGAAAATGCATACCGCAAATCAGACCTCCTATGTCGCAGAATGAGACAGATTTCTAGGTTGAGTTTCGCGTCCAGAATGCGAACCGCATGTTGGTTCTGCGGCGTAAATGCGATCGCAGACCTGTAGGCGTCAAACACGTGCGTTGCTTATCTGCCGACCTTTAAAAGGAGTATAGACCAGCTATTTCATCATTTCTAAAATCCAAAACCAAGTAGAACCCCCTGCGACCCCTTCTCAAAGAATCCCACACAAGCCCTAATCAATTTCCCTCTCTTCCAAGTTCTAATTGGGGAGAGAAATCTGGAGATTGAAGAATTAGGAAAAAGCCCTAATTGATTTTCTTCTCTTTCAAGCCTAATTGGGAGTATTGAGGAACCAAGGAAGAGGGCTGAGTTATCCAACATGCAAGGTAAGTTACTGCCCTCTTTTAGGCATTCTTTCTTCTGGGAATTCTTGAGAATTCGTTTTATGCATATCGGAAGCCGTGGGTTCAAGTTAATTACTGGTAATGGACTGGATTGTGGTTGTTTTGGGCTGCATGTTTTACTACTACTTTTGTGGAGTTTTGGAGGAAGAAGGGTGTGGATAAAAACCATATAAATTTAGGATTATGGTTAATAATAACTATAACGCTTAGAGGATAACGATAGAATCGTTTCTTTTATTGTAGACTAAGGAGGATGACAACTGCATAGCTTGAAATTGGTGCAGTATATACCAGGTATGTGAGACTATTCCTTTCTTTCTTTTGCACAACTCTAATTATACCCATAGCAACGAACGAGCCCTCAAAGATACTCTACTCTTAGAAGCTAGGAGTGCCTATGTTGTTTCCCCTCTTATGGGAGGATTGATGTATGATGTTTCTTCGACCTTACGTCACTTTGAAAGATTCAGGAAGAGTGAATCCTATAAGTCCAGCATGCATTATTTATTTTACTCTACCGAGCCGCGCTATAGTCGGCCGGGTACGGCACCTATTGTGCAACCACTGATCAGTTGGGTATGATGATGAGGAGGCCCACAGAGGCATATATATATGATGAGGATGATATATATATATATATATATATATATATATATATATATATATATATATATATGATGATTTTAAAAAGGATACATGTATATGCATATGCACATCAGGCATTTCATGGTCAGTCGCCCTCAGAGGCACTCAGATGGTACAGGTTGTATGTTTCTTATCCCGACGCATATTACTGTTCTTATATCATGTTTTCCTGTCTTACATACTCGGTACTTTATCCGTACTGACATCCTTTCTTCTGTGGACGCTGCATGTCGTGCTGCAGGTCCGGACAGACACATAGACGAGGCTCCCCCACCATAGTTGGCTGCGCAGTTCAGCGGGTATTGGCGAGATTCATCCTCCGGACTTGCCGTGGTCTTGGTATGCATTTTGTTATAGGCATTATGGGCAGGTCGGGGCCCTATTCCGACACAGGTTGCATTGTTTGTCTCCTTGTAGAGGCTCATAGACAATAGACAAGAGGTTGACTTATGTATAGTAAGATTGTCTTGTCGGCAAATATATTTTGTTATATAGTTTTTGCATTGCAGCCTTGTTGGCCATATTATATATGTATGTACATGTCACTATCGGAAAGTTTAAGCTGATTATGATTATTGTTTGCTATTTATACTAGCCTCGTCGGTCCTTATAGACAATAAGAGAAGTTGATGACAGGTACGTAGGCACTCGGCAGGTAGGGTCCGGGTGCCCGTCGCGGCCTTCCGGCTTGGGTCGTGACAATATTACAATCCACGAATTCAAATAAACGTTCGTATTGAATAATTCGAATGAAGTATTCAAGTTCTCCGTTGTTTCCTTGCCTTCTTCTCTCCAAAAGTTGCTCTCAACATTCCTGCTACCTAGTTTGGGATGATTTTAGGCTTCATATAGGTCAAGAAAAATTCCTAAAAATTACAAAAATAGGCGTAACTCAAATTTTTCTGAGGCGGACGTGCGCTGCTGGGCGCACTAGGGTAGTTGGGCGCATAGTGCCTCCTAGCCGTATGTCATCTATGCACGCTGAGATGCGCGTTCATGGCTTCACCTACGCAGTCGCGCAACTCTTTCTTCCCTTCTTCAGCTTGTTTTTATCCCACTTTATCCATTGTCTGTCCGTTGATCATTTCTTTTACACATGCACGAAAAAGCAACATATTAGACCGCAATTCAAAGAAAGTCCTCATCAAATCAACCCAAATAAAGATAAAAATGGTTTAAATGTCAAGTAATCTTGTGCTCATCATGTACGTAGACCTTAATTACCCTTACCTTATGAAGGTAGAGAGGTTGTTTTAGATAGACCCTCGGCTAAAGAAAAGCACAATCCAGCAGTTATGTAAAAAAAATACGATAATAGAGAAGCCATAAAAGGAGCATTAATAACAGCAAGAAAAATAAGATAATCATTACTAGAAATTTGGCAAAAACCAGCCATGGCCAACCGACCGATTTCGGTCAAAAAACTGACCTTTAAAAATATTTTTTTCAATTATTTTTTTTTACGAAACTGACCGAATTCGGACAGTTTTTTGGTGCCAAAATGCGAGAAATTATTTTTGCTTCCTGAATATTTCAAGAAACTGACTACCTTTTATTTAAAATAAATTAAAATTAATATTCAAAAAAACAGACCAGTATCGGTAGGTTATTTCGGTTGGTTATTTAACAAAATCAACCGATTTCGATCAGTAATTATATTTTTTTAGGTAAATCGATCGAAATCGTCGGTTATTCGAAAATGTAAGTAAAGAGTATGAAATAAAATAAAGTCTTAAACCAACAAAGCACCAATGATCTAATGGTAGAATAGTATCTTTCCATAGTACAGACATCAGTTTGATACCTAAATGATGTACTTTTTAATTACATAATTTAAAAATTCGATCGAAGTCAGTCGGTTTTTCGATAGGTTTTTTTTTGTGATCAGTTGTGGAATTTAATTAACCGACCGATTTCAGCTGGTCACAACCACCTGAAGTCAGCCGTTTGGTTCTACCGACCGCTATGAACCGATCGGTTATTGATCAATTTTTGCCAATTACCGACCAACATCGATCGATTTTGGCTGTCGGTTTTTGGCCTGTGTTTTAGTAATGAATAGAAACAAGCAACAACAGCTAGTAATAAAAATCTATGAATAAGAGAAAACAAGTGTCATATTAATACTACCGGTATGGAGAAGGAAGACTGCGACTACCTACTGACCCACAAGCTTAATCCTCGACCAAGGATTTGAAGGTCGGGGTGCACTTTTCTGTTCAACCTAAATCTATTTTGTACATAAGATGCCACTATTAATATATCAATATTTTCTAAAGACATATACAATATATACATGAAATCGCCAAACTTCAGGGTGCCGGTATTTTACCCCTCTCTATAACATAGGTCCGCCGTGTATGGTATGCAACAGGATTAAGAATAGACCAATATAACAAGGCAAAATCCGACCTTTGAATAGGAATTGTTAGGCAACAATCGTAAGCTTATATATGATTAGCCAAACATGGCACAAAAAATGTGGTATATAGTATGGCCACTAAAATTGAATGGGGGAAGGTGTGATATCTATGGATGTGAAAAAGGATGATAAGATATTAAATTCTTTAAATAGCATGATAAAAATTGTCATTTAGACCTTTCACTGGAGAATTAGGTGGCCAGGAATGGTATAGAAAGAAATGATTTATTTCACTGTTGATGTTACATTTTCAATGTTGATGTCACGTTTATGCACTAACTATATATTATATGGTAGTGATCTAGTGGGTAAGAGAGTTGTCTTATCTAAGCAGCAATATGAAAGATCAAATTCCTTGGTTTATGGGATATAATTTCGAGAAGTTTCTAATGATTGATTAAGGTCATAATCGATAAGTGATTTGTGTTACTAATTATAAATGAATGTTTTTCCTTTATGTTTTCTTCTTTCCTCTCTAATAATTAGAAAAGCGTCTCGGAATCAATATGACCATTATTGCTTGATTAGGAACATAACTTTATGTAGTAGTCATTTCGTTCACTTTTATTTGTCTATCAATTTAAATTTATATTTTTAATTTTACTTGTTTATTTAAACAAATTGAGATGAGAATAACTTTTTTTCTTGTTTTATCATTATTATTAACTGTTTATTTCTCAAATCACTGCTAAAACTTTCTAAAATACTAACAATTATAGGTAAAATCATAAAATATATATTTTATTTATTTATTACTAAAAAGGGTTTAAAATTGAATAACTAAAAATGAACGAAAGGAGTAGTGTATTAACTTCTACAAACCGTTGGGGATTTTCAAGGGCTGGCTCACTATTTTGTTGGAAAAAGGATGTTTTAATGTACATTTTGTCAAGCAATAGCGCAACTTAATCAGATAAAAATTACAACTACATTGAGAGGTGGATTCAGAATTTAATCTATATAAGTTCAACTTTTAATATATTTTTCGTTGAGCCCATTTAGTTTTAGAATTTATCTACTATTTATTATAAATTTAAAAAAAAATTAAATAAATATTTATACATCTAAAGTACTGAATTAAGATGAATCGGACAATGCAAAGCTACATGCACCTCTATTGAGTATTGGATCCTTGAATCCATGTTTGCCACATTTACTTATTTATGGTCGGCATATAGTAATACAATCCTCAAGACTAGACAAGACCAGCAAAATTTCGCAATGGTTATTATTTGTTTTCGAAAAAAGGAAATATTTAAAAGGTGTAAAAAGAGGGGAAAGTAGGAAGATGCAAGTGGCAAATTGGGTTGATAACATCTTAAATTTGCTCAAATGAATCATCAGATTGTGAATAGCGCAGTCCAATAACTTTATCAAGCTACGCCAATATGTTTTTTTAGTTTTTTAAAAAAAGTTTTTGAGAAAAAAAATGGAAAAAAAAATTAACATGAGTTTTGAGAATTGAGGGAATTTCTCAATGACAATTTCTTCTTCAACCCCACAAAAAGCTCACGGATCATTAAATAAGCTACAATAATTCAAATACCTTTTTTCTAACAAATTTGTTTTCTAAATCAATTTTTTTGTTTTTTGTTTTTAAAAAGAATCTAAGAGTTGTCAAAAATGGATTTTATATATAGAAAAGTTCCAATAGTTTGGGCTTAAAAGTTGGATTAATCATCAAATATTCTTTTTTCAATTTAATTTCATATACTATATTATTTTTTTAAATTTACCACATCTTTTTTGTCCAAACGCCTACTTAATATCTAAAATGACACCTCAACTTATAACGTCTCGCCGAGCGGCCCCCTCAACCTCGGTTTCCCATTAAACACCTATAGATGAGCAAATGATACGTAATTTATTAGTACATTATTTTTATTTTTTTGGCAAATTATATGTTTTTATTCATAATAAAAGCAAACCGTAAAGGAAAAGTACAAGTAAGGGGGACAAAAGTTTGAGTAATAGGACATAAGCCTACACATACCGAGCTAAACCTTACCTTACAAATCCTATTGAGGCAAATAAAAGACCTCACCTATTAGCAAGCGAGTAAAAAGAAAGAACTAGACAGAACTGTGTATGGCAAAATCAGGTTTTTTCATAAAAGAACAGATCGAGGTTGAATCTCGAGGTCGACCCTCGGCACCGGTTAGCCGACCAATAGTCGAGACCACATGTCCGATGTAGGAGGTCGGAACCATATGATCGGTGCTCGGACCGATATCCGATATCGAGGTTGGAACCAGAGTTGAGGCCAGGCTCGATATGGCGATCGATGGGCCACGTCGAGTTTCACCTCGTGATGGTCGGTATATCCGTTGCGTTAACTGCCAACTCATATTCAAAAGTCAATGATACTGCTCAAGCTATACCAAACGTGCAGGGCCCTCACCTAACCTACAGTACCTTCACCAAATCTGCAGGACCTTTACCAAACGTGCGTGGGCTTTACCAACTATGCAAGGACACTGTGATGATTGTAAAGGACACTTTATGGGCAACAGGGGGGAGGGGGGGGTCAGATTTCTCCTATATATATTGATGTACTAGATTCAGAAAAGGGGGGACATTCTTAAGAAACAAAGGCAATATATTGATTTCCCAGCTTTGCAATTATACTCTATCTTCTAAGTGTTGTATTCTTTCTCTTTTTACATTCTATTCATTTACGATCAGATTTGTCACTTACTTATTGATTCCCACGCTTAAAATTCAATTGATTTGCTTTCAATTTTTGGGGCAAACAGTTTGGCGCCCACCGTGGGGCCTAGGTAATTGTGGCAATTTGATACAAAACTCTTGATCGTGCATCGCGTTCTTTCCTCCTTTGCAAAACAAAAAAGATACATACCTATACCACACGAAAAAATGT